>QRFJ01005950.1:0-65278 GCA_006176705.1 Cocos nucifera | reverse complement strand
ACCTAAATCAGGTAAATTAAATTTGATTTAATTTATCTTATTTTATTTTATTTATTAAAATAATAAGAATTAGATCTGAAATATATCAAGATCTGATTGAGATCAAGAGAAAATTTTTGAAATATATCTCTTGATCTAATCAGATCTGGACGAACCTGGATCGAGAAATCAGGATTTCCCTTCAACTGGTATCAGAGCCATGGTTCTAGATTGTTTAGATCTGATTTTAATTTTATTTTAATTAAAAAATAAAGTGATTTCAGATGTCACATGAGATGTGATCAGATCTGAAATCAGAAAAATTAAAATTAAATGATTTGGATCTAAGAACATGAAGATATGCATGACTAGTTCTAGAATAGAATAGTTCTATAGAATAGTTTTGCATGTCTTTGATTTAATATGGTTAAATCATATTTTAGATCTTCTTATTTACTATTTTCTGATATTATAAGTGTTATAATAACATCTGATAAACAGCAAATAAAAAATTATTTAATTTTAAATATCATATGAGATATGATTGATGCATGTCTAGACTAGTTGTAGAATAGTTCTACATAATTATCTAGATTAGAATTTATTTTGATTAGATCAATTTAAATCTAATTTTTTAGATTATTATGAGATAATTTAGATCTGAAAACATGCATGATTATGATACATGAGATGTATGCAAAATATGCCTAGATTAGATCTAAATTTGTATATGAGATATATGATATAGATCTGATATTATTTTGTAGTATTGAATGTTCCTGATTAAGGTGTTCCTCTTGGCCGTCCGGTCATAAGAATGAAGAAGGGTTTAAAGGCCCTCTCTTCCCATTCGATGGGGTGTTCTTATGACGTGTAGGGGTGCTGCGTGTTCGTCCTTAATCAAAAACCCAAAACTTACTTTCTGCAAAACCCTAAATCCTGAAACCCTAGGATTTATTGTGCATATTTTGTTTATGAACCCAACTTAATTAAGAATTAAGTTTATGGAATATTAATTAGGTCTAAAATTGAGAATTTCAGATCTAAGACATATTCATAATACTGGGTTCGGGCTTGGGTAGCTCAATTAGGTCTAAGCGGTTGATCAAACCGAATCAAGAGTTGGTTAGATGGGATCAACAATGCTTAAATTGACCCACCTAATAGGATTAAGTCTGGGTCAAGATCGAGTCACGATTAAGCAAGACCTAATTAGGCTCAGAGGTTAGAGTCTGGATTGTAGGCTAACCCAATTGGTTCTGACTCAACAATTTGGTGTCTAAGGTAAGTTTGGCACAGACGACGACTGGTTTTAATTGGAAGCTACTCGACCTGAATGCGTTCTTGTGCGAGTTAATGGCATATTCCTTCCACCGGTCTCACTTACCTGGCCATATCTGTTGACACAGTTCTATTTGAGGTGGTCAATAATCCGAGCTGACCCATGCCACTAGGTTAGTCATAATTGTATGACTAAGCCAAGTCTAGTTTAATGAGACCTGAATCAATTCTCCCTAGAAAAGATTAAGTCTGAGGTCTTCCACCATTGTAGACGTGCGGGCCCTTCCCGGGGTTGATTGTTCTCGGCTGGATATATTGGCTCAGTTGCACCGGGAAGATGCAACCATGTCTATTAGGCATTAGATGCTATGGGCTGGAGGTGAGTTGGGCTCAATATTTCAGATACGTGAGAGACCCAATTAGGAACCCAGTCTATGCAAATGGTGGGTCTGACTTAACTAAGGAGTGGATCAAATATTCCGGATACGGTGAGATTCATGAATTAGAGACCAAGTTTGGGTGCACCATGATTAGAGAATCATTGAACAAGAGTTGTTCACTCATTGGCTAACCCATCACCAATAACTGTTAGGTGAGGTGATGAGTCAGTTGGTGAGACCGCACCACCCACTAGAAATCATCAATTGCGGAGATTTTCGCATCTCTACAGAGGGAGTGTAGGGATCCGAGAAAATAGTGGGAGCTAATTTGTTTAAAAATAAAATCCCTAAACAAATTGGTCAAGTCAAAATTACAGTATCTAACTAGAATCTTTGACTCTCTACAGGAAAATGTCTGCGTCCAATCCACGCACGTGTCCTAGACACACATAGACTGACTGGACCCAATTATAAGATTGGCTCAGGAAACTACAAAATTATTTTGGTTTGAAAAGTTAACCACATATTTTGGACCAAGACCCTCCCACCTTACCAGCTCGTCCATCCACTGAACAGAGAGCGTCTCTGGAAAAATGGATTGACGAAGACAATAAGGCCAGATACTACATGTTGGGCTCGATGTCTGATGAGCTCCAGCGCCAACATGAAGATATCGGGACTGCTCGCCAAATGTTGGCTCACCTGCAGGAGATGTTTGGTGAACAGAGTCGCGCAGCCAAATATCAAGTCACGAAATGACTTTTTAAGGCTAAGATGCGTGATGGGCAGTCAGTCCAAGATCACTGTCTGACAATGATCAAGGACATGGAAGAGCTTGAGAAGCTCGGTGTGAAGTTGGACTTGGACTTGCAGAATGATATTATTCTGCAATCCTTGACTGATGCATATGGGCAATTCATCATGAATTACCACATGCATAAACTTCAAAATTCCTTGGCCGAGTTGATGAATATGCTGGTTACCGCTGAGCTTTCTATGAAAGGTTCTAAAAGCTCAGTTCTTGCTATGGAACGGACTTCTTCCAAAAGAAAGTCTTATGGAAAGAAAAAGAAGTCTGTGAAAAAGCAAAAGGTAGAAGGATCAAAGAAGAAGAAGGCAGAACCGAAGAAGAAGGTCGATGGCAAAGAAAAGTGTTTCCATTGCAACAGCGACGGCCATTGGAAGCGGAACTGCCCTACTTACCTGGCCACCCTGAAGAACAAGAAGGAAGGTCCTTCTGGAGGTATGCTCGTTATTGAGTCTAACCTTACGGTTTCTTCTGCATCCAGTTGGGTGCTTGACTCTGGTTCTAGTGCTCATCTGTGCAGTTCTATGCAGGGTCTTGAGGATAGCAGGAGGCTGAGGGATGGAGACATGATCCTACGCGTCGGTAATGGAGCAAGAGTTGCTGCTGTAGCCGTGGGAACATACCCTCTGCGATTACCATCTGGTTTAGACTTAGTTTTAAAAGACTGTTATTATGTGCCTGCAGCTAGCAGAAATTTGATTTCTGTTTCATGCTTAGCACAAGAAGGTTATGTGATCACCTTCTTTAAGGACCATTGTAACATTCTTTATGAAAGAAATAAAATTGCAAATGGTTTCCTTGTTAATGGTCTTTATCAGTTGCATATTGATGTACCTGTTTTAACTATCGAGCAAAACGTGAATGCCAAACGACCTAGGGATAGTCCAAACGACAGATATCTATGGCACCTGAGATTGGGTCATATAGCAGAAGATAGGATTAACAAATTGGAGAAAAATGGGCTATTGAGTCCATTGACTTTTGAGTCATATCCAACTTGTGAATCTTGTCTTCAAGGCAAAATGACTAAACTCCCTTTTGTTGGACAGTGGAGAGGGCCACAGATCTCCTTGCCCTAGTACATACTGATGTGGCGGCCCATTCGATGTGTTGTCGCTAGAGCAATTTTGTCTACTTCATTACCTTTATCGATGATCTGTTAGGTAGGGTATGTCTATCTTATGAGACACAAGTCTGAAGCCTTTGAAAAGTTCAAAGAATTCAACAGAATGAAAAAAAATTGGAAAACCATTAAGTTCTTCGATTAGATCGAGGAGGTGAAATCTTACCGGGAATTCCTAGACTATCTTAAGGAAAAATGGCATAGTCTCTTCAATGGACTCCACCAGGAATACCTCAACTCAACGGGGTTTCAGAACGGAGAAATCAACTCTATTGGATATGGTTCGATCCATTGTGAGCTTCACAGACTCCCTGATTTTCTTTGGGGACATTCATTATTAACTTCAATCTATTTTACTGAATAGAGGTTTCCCTCTAAAAACCGTTCTACCACCACCGTATGAGATATGGCACGGTAAGAAACCAGTCTGAGTCAATCTCAGAATTTGGGGTGTCCGGCTTATGTCAAAAAAAGACACAAGCAGGACAAGTTAGAATTTAGGTCCTTTAGAGCTCGATTCATAGGATTCCTAAAGAGTCATTAGGATACTATTTCTACATTCCAGAAGACCACAATGTGTTGTGAGTCGACATGCCATATTTCTTGTAAAATAGTTTATTCAAGTATAGGGGCATTGGAAAGCAGATTAAGGCTTGATGAGAAAGTCTCACAAGCAGAACGAGCTAAGGACCAAGTGGAACCAAATCAGGTTGAGCCAATAAGAACACTAACCTCCTCTCACCTCATAGATCGCGAAAGAGGTTTCCCGTCCCCCTGAAAGATACTTAGGTATTATTTCAGAGAAGTAGAGAAAAATGTTCCTCATAGGTAATGGTGCTCATGGAGATGATCCCAAAACCTACAACGAGGCGATATCAGATATCGACTCCGAGAAATGGCTTGAGGTAATAAGAATCAGAGATCGACTCGATGCACTCAAATCAAGTCTGGACCTTGGTAGATCCACCAGAAGACTATAGTACCTATTGGGTGTAAATGGATCTTCAAGAGAAAGATTGGTTTAGATGGAATGGGAGACATTCAAGGCTAGACTGGCCAAAAGGTTTATAGTCAACGCGAAGGCATTGACTATCAGGATACCTTTTCTCCGGTGGCTATGCTAAAATCCATCCACACATTGCTTGCTGTTGCAGCCTATTTTGATTATGAAATATGGCAAATGGACGTTAAAAATGGCATTCCTAAATGGATATCTTGAGGAAGATATCTATATGGAACAGCCGCTAGGTTTCACATCCAGGTTATACTGATCACAAGTTATTGCAAGCTGCAAAGGTCCATATATGGACTTAAGCAAGCATCTCGGAGCTGAACACTCGTTTCAATGATGTGATCAAAAAGTTTGGTTTCATCAAAAATGAAGAGGAACATGTGTTTTCAAAGGGTCAGTGGAGCGCTATTGTTCTTCCTCTATTGTACGTGGATGACATCCTCCTTATGGAATGATATTCCCATGTTGACATCAGTCAAGATGTGGTTGTCTAAGGAAATTCTCCATGAAAGAACCTAGGTGAAGCATCCTTTATTCTAGGAATTAAGGTCTATAGGGACTATTTCCCCAATCCTATTACCCTGTAGATGATCCTGATTGCAGCGGAAGGTTCTGGATCTTAGCCACGCAAGCGCCTGGCCTCTACCGATATCCACTTGGGTTGGATCTGGAGAACCTCTTCTTCTCTATCACACCTCCAAAAATTAGATCTGGATCTGATCTGGAGGATCTTCAAAACTCTTTTGAAGATCTGCAGTCGTCCTTTTGCAGCAGCGCAGCCTTCTTGATTTTGATCGCCTTTTCTTGATCTGAATCGCACCAATCTAAATCCAAAATACTTTTGGATGTGGAGATCAAGGGGAGAAGAGACTATGGCGTGGAGAAGGAGGGGAGAGGCAGCCTTGGGGCGTGTCTAATAGCATTGGCTCTCTTGAATCAGGGTTGGGCGCAGGGTCTTATTTATAGACCTCTTGTGATCCAACTCCTCTTCTTCTCAACCAATCACAACCCTTTGTGAAATTAGATCTAAAGCTGATTGGTTGGAATAGAGACCCCTAGATTCCTCCTTAGAGGGTGCCTAAGACCAGTCAAACTGGATTCTTAGTAGAACTCTGATTGGAATCCAAAAGGGAGGTGGAGTCCTTGTCCAACAAGGACTCCTAGGCGCCTCCTACTTGGGCTCACGCCACCCTTGGCGTGCGCCCTTCTCCTTGCCAGGTTCTGGCAGGGGGACAGGCCCCCACCAGCTCTCTAATAGGTGCATGACATATGGTCAAAAGTCAAAGGGTCAATGGTCAACGTTTGACCAGTCAAAGGTAGACTTTTGACCAAAGTCAAAGAACAAGAAATGGCAGGTGACCAAAAATGGCAGGTAATGTCTTACAAATAAGACAACCTATTCTGACTTGGACAACCTCCAGTTAGACCATATGAAGGCCTCTGATTGAGCACAAACTCCTTTGGCTCAGATAGGACAACTTATTTGTGATAGTAAAAGAAGAACGTTAGGTTCAATCGAGTGCTAGCACGATTTCCTTGAACCTAATTGAATCTCATTCAGATCAATTGAACTAAATTAGTTCAATTGATGATCACCAGATTCAAACCCTTATTTGTGTGACCCAGTTAGGTTCAGTTCTGTATGGTAATGGGATATGTCATGATCTCTATCATAGACATCATCGAAACTCCTTTCGATGGATCAGAACTCTTCTGATTCGAACAGCTAGAATGATCGATCATCTAAATCATTCTAATTGCTCCCAAAATCCATCAGTGACACCTAGCAGTATATGGTGGCAACCCATCAAAGCTGAATGTGAATCTCTTGGTGCAGCTACCTGTGTGATTCAGTTCTTCTATCTTGAGCCCCGATCAGATTAGGGTTAAGGTGAACTCATCAAACCCTAGTCTCTGTCATATGATGTAATCATTCGATTCGAGTCCAATGTGAAAATCTAAATAGAAACTCTTTCTATTATTTCACTCTACCATGGCCATGGATTTCTGGACTTGATTCTCATGATCATCATAGGGCTACTCCTCTACCATCGAGGTAGATAGATTCCATCTTGATGCAATCCAGTTCCTACAATGAACATGCTATAGCCAACATACACCTCAGGGTTCCATATGGCTAGGAGATCGAGTAATGGTGTAGTCAAACTATAACACCCTCAAGGTGAACTACCGATGCATCTCAGGTCAAAGAACCAGACACACTACTGCAGCATTGAGTCAGTCATTGATGAGAAGGTAGACTTCCTAATGACTACTCGAGGTGGTCACGCTCAGTGCCCTCGTTCTCTAACGAGTATCTGTACTCTCACTTCGGTGTCTCCACACCGTAGACTCAAGACTCATCTACTAAAGAGAAGCGATCGTACACCAATCTTCCAGATCAATCACCATCCTCGTGATGATCCTATGGTCAGGAGCTGTTTATGAGTTAATAATGATTATTCATGTCTTAAATTTTCAACTCTTGAAAATATGAATTATCATTACCATTAACTCAAAGGATGTATCACAGACACTAAATACACAGGTGTGATAGAAAATAACCCATTTCATTGATTATTGTCAAAATTATAATTTTGCCCCTAGAAGTGTATTACAAGTGTCAGCCAATTCTGGCTTCTAGGGCACATATATCTAACACTGAATACATCTTCGACTACTTTCCCACCTTCTAGACATCGAAGGACGTATAGTCGCTTTTTCAGCCTTTCTTCAACCATTATTTCTTAAAAAATCTCTCTTCAATAGCCCCACACTGTCCATCTTTCTAGAAAATTTTGATGCTCTCTGCCGAGATACCTCCCTCAACTACTGCATCGTCGAGCCTCTCTCAGCCCTGCATCTCTAGAAAAGCGCTACTGCAGCACTCCAGTGCTTTCTGTCTGTCACATAACCGTCATACACCCCAGCCTTTTCACTAAGATTGATCGGCAAATCATGCACCAAATTCTTCCATCCTAAAAAGATTCCTTTTCGTTAATCTTCTCAACCTCCACCTTCAACTCGCTGCTTCTGGTTGGTCAAACCATAGCAATAACAAGATAGATTTGAGACATACCATGAAATCCTTATGCAAATTTCTGATTTCACCTTGTACGACTTCTCCTTTCCTTCCATGCACCATCAGGCTCTGATATCAGATGTTGTTCATAATATTTTAGGCATCACCTAGCTTTGATACCATATGTAAGTACACCAACCGGCATCACCTCTTTCTGATACCAATTAATATTCCATGATATCGCTCGAATACCATTCATCCTTGGCATTACAAGCCTCGATACTATATTGCAGAAGCACCTGATCTTTAGCATGGATCTGAAAAAACCTATGACATTCTCTATGGATGGCAAACAATCGATCCTCCACCTAGATCTATGATGGGGCGCCTTCCTCCTTGGGCTTAAGGGAGATGCCCCCTTCTCTAGGGCTTCTATAAGAATCTTAGGGCGACAACTCTAGAGAGAAGAGAAGAAGAGAGTTGAGGGAGAAAAGATCTTTATTCCACAGCATTCATAGTATTTTAAAATCCTAATCCAATCTATATATTTATACATAGTCATTAAGCTCGATCAAAAACTTTCCTAGCTAACCCAATACATGAAAGCACTCACCGAGCCCATGTACATCTATGTATCCCATGCTCTCATCCTCTAGATCTAGATCCGATCCATACATAAATTAACCACCTTAAGACCTCTCAAGTCAGGCCTTAAGACCCCTAAGATCAATCCAGAACCTAGCCCAAAATATACCCTTGCGTAACTCTGCCCATGCATTGAGCCGACTCAGTCTCAGCACTGAGCTAGCTAAGTTCCACTGGGTCAGCTCAGTCTGAAATTGAGTTGGCTCAGTTCTATGCCATGCCAGTAGTCCTGAATGTGCAGCTCTCTATTTTGCCTATGCACTGAGACTTAGCCGATCCAGTTTTGGACTGAGCTGACTAACCTACAAAAAATCTTCTTTCTGCAGTCTTGATTCTTCGACTTCGGTTCCTTGCTTTATCTTATGTCCTAGATCTTCGAAGCACCAACCAAGCCCCTAAAATCCTTGGAGCCAACCCTCTGACTCTTCTTGTAGCCTCCCAAGGCTTGGGAGCACCACAAATCCTCACGTCCCACTCATTTGGTACTTTTCGATTAAGAGTTTCATGTAGATAGAACTCTATTTTTCAGACACCCACTCGATTAGAACTCTATATTTTTTAAAAAATTAATTAATAATTATATTACTAATTATCTTAATTTGATTAAGCGATGAGGATTCAATCAAATCTGATTGAATATGATTTGATTGGATTTGATCCGATCAGGTCATGAGTTGACCTAATCGCTATGTGAGATTCGATCCTAATTTAATTAAAATTTAAATCTAATTAATTTTTAATTTAATTAGATTTTAATTAAATTAGATTAAGTCTAATTTAGTTAGGTTTTACCTAGTCTAATTAGATCTAAAAAATTGATTTGGTTGAAACCAATTTGGACCAATTCAAAATGAGTTTGAATTTTAAATTCCCGTCTCCCTGCGCCTTGACCTTTTGACCCATTTTTTTCCTCCATGCACAATAGGAATGTGCATGGGATTTCCCATGCCAAGAAGAGAAGTGTGCACCCTCTCTTATCTCCCTTTGACCTGATCCAAGAGTTAGATTAGGATGATTTGTCTTGAATTTTGAATTCAAAGGCAAGTGGTTGGAGGTTGAAACCAATCAAACCTTATCCATTCTCCATGCCTCTTATAGTTTTATCACACTTTTTCATAGAAAAATTTTAGAGTGGGCATAGAAGGAGAGTCCTTCTGCTCGTCATCTACTTGGTGGGGTGCTGGAAATGGATAAAACATCCACTTGAATTTTGAATTCAAGTGGATGGTTAAAACCTCTTAACCTCCATCTTCTTATCTGATCCACATGCAAAAGCCATCAAAGTCACCCATTTAAAATGAGATTCTTTGTGCGTGTGCATGAGAAGTCTAAGGGAGCATGGAGAAGTTTCTTAGAGAGAGAATAGCAGAGGGGTGCATCCATTTTGGGCATGCAAAAATTCAAAAGGAGGGAATCTTATGCCAACATTCCTCATGCCTCATTTTCTTATTTTTCTCTCTTTTGTCATCCATCTGAAAAGTATTTTGAGATTGAGTGTATGATAGAAGGAGAGTCTCTCTATCTGTGAAAATTTATTTCATAAAAAAATTCACCCAAGAGTGGGCGTGAGAGTGATCCAGACGTCAGGATTTTTTGGTGCATGTAAAATCCTAGAGTTGGAACTTAAGGTTCGAGTGAAGAGATCGAGCACTCAGCACTGTGAGTGCTCGATCACCACCAAATTTGATACACCACCTCATCATCCTCCGAAGTTCATCTTCTAATTTTTTGGAGCATCCAGGAGATTAGAAAGAAGATGATCAATTGGATAGATCGAGATCAGTCATCAAAGGCCCTGACGAGGAGCTAGCACTCCGATGGAGCTAGTCGGGATCAGGAGCTCTGTGTCGACCGTCCATAGAGACTGGATAAGTGTGTAGCTGCAGCACAATAATAAGACTTCCTTCTATAGATTCGGATTATAGAGATCATCCACCCGCACAAAGGTATTATGTTCTAAACATAAGTCGATTAGCGAATATGATTTGCTGATCGATCATTTTTAAATTTTTTATAATATATTAGCATGTCTAGATCCTGAGTAAGATTTAATGATCTGATCATAGCATGTGTAGAATTAATAGTAGATTAATTTTATTTTTGCTATAAATTTTATTCAAAAAAATTTTAAAAATGCATGCTTTAATCCTGCTCGATTTTCAACAATCGTAAGTTAAAGAACTATCTATACAACTATAACATCGAGTAAGTCACTGATGAGTGAATAACCAACCAAGTAAGTTCTCATGATAGTCATGCTCAGTATCCTTGATCTTTATCAAGTATCTTACTCTCACTTCAGTATCTCCATTCTATAGATTCGAGACTCATCTATCCATAAAAAAATGATCTATGTACCGATCTATCTAGATCAGTCACCATCTCCATGATGATCCATCAATCAAAAATATTTAGGAATTAACCACTAATAATATATGCCTCAAATTTTCAACTCTTGAAAATACATGTCATCATCCGTTAATTTTTCAGATGATTCATGGACACACTTAAAACACCACATGAATGAAAAATAACCTAAATTTTATTTAAAATTTTAATTATAAAATAATATCCCTAGAATGTGTACATGTATTGCTAATCTGGCTTCTAGGACATACATCTAATAATTGCGCCCCCCCCCCCCACACACACACACACACACTTTTTTCTTATGATCTTGGCTGCCCTTTGAATATTTTTAATGTTGAGCTTTTAATTTCAAATAATCTACCTTGATATGCCTCTTTTTCTTCCAATAATAGTAGTGATTGCTTTATTTTAATTTTTATTTTCTCGAACTACCAATATAGAGTCATTGTTGCCATTCTCACCTCCACCTAACTACTTATCAATATATTCTTTGGATAGTAAAGCTCACTTAATTTCCTCCACCTTAGCCATTCTCTTTCAATGATAAATGAACAAATCCCTAAAACTTGCCAAAGAAGATGGTAAAGAACATAAAAGGGTGATAGCATCATCTTCATCATCTAACTTCACTTCCAAAGTCCTAAGGTCAATAATAATCTAATTAAATGTATTTAAATATGATCGAATAGATGTACCTTCGTATGTAGAGTCTGCAATTAGACTTTCAGAAATCATTTATGAGAGGTAAACTTCATCACATATAATGATTTTAACTTATTCCACAAATCTGTAGCAAATTTTTCAGACAAGACCTGTCTAACCACACTATTAGAGAAACAAAGATGAATGGTTGAAGATGCTTAACGGTCTATATCTTGTATCTGCTCTTCCTTCAGCATTGAGAACATCTTTTCCTTTCCCAAAAGAGCTAAATCAAGCCTATTCTGAATAAAAATATCCTTCATCCTGATATGCTACAGATTAAAGTTATCAATCCCATAAAATTTCTTAATTTTAAACTTTCCATTTAAAATTGAAATAAAGATATCTTAGAGTATGAATTTTGCAAAAATAATCCCAAAAACAAATTCAACACATCTAAAAACCTTAAGAACCAATATTAAAAATAAAAAAACTAGCCTAGAAATACATGAATCAGTAGGTCAAACTTTGGTCAAAAGGTTGATAATGTGGCAATAGTTGCTGACATGGCAGTAAAGATTAGCTAGATGCTGATGTGGCCAACGACGTGGCAGTAGCTAATGTGGTGGCTAGTGTGGTAGACACGTGGTGGTGATGTGGCTAACAAGTGGCCACTGATGTGTGCATTATTGTGACAAAGATCTGATGCGACATGTGGTATGTTCTGATAGGATGGACTAATGACATGATTGGAAGCATTGACTAAAATTCTAAAACTTTGACTAGCGTGTCAGAGGGCTTACCGACTTTTGATTAACATGAAATTTCACCTCCCACCATTTTTTGATGCTAAAAATGTGGTCATCAATCAATTTTTTAATTTGAGATCTTGGAATTTATGAAACAATACTGATAGCCCTTATACAGATTTAGAAATTGCCTGCTATGTGCACAAACTATGATCAATCTTGTGCCAAAAGAAGACAAAAATCCAACGATACTTTGATACTAGTTGTTGGAGATTTTTGGAGATAAGTAGATCAAACAAATAGGCATATAAAAATAAAAGCACAGAGAGAACTCAGAAACTTATATGGTTCAGCTAAAGCTTTCGTCCACGGATGATGGAACAGAGATGCACTATTTCATAATTGAAATAGAAAGAAAAAACTCTCAAACCCTAATCCTTTTACATCCTCTTTTTCACAATTTTTCATGCATGTCATACACACATAAACCTATAGTCTTATCCTCTTATTTATAGAGATATAAGATTTCCAACTAAATAGAAAATACTTGAACCCTTATGTAGTTAGAAAATACAATGTATAAAATCTCTATCTTAACAAAAAAAGGCTTCGACATTCAAATTGAAGTCAATAACTCAACATGATGACCAATTGATCCAGCGAAGAAAGGCTAATCAACTAAAAATGGCTGACTAATTAAGGATAAGAAAGGTCGATAGCCTAGTAATGGTAGATCAGCAAGGCCAAGAAAGGCTAGTCAACTAGAAATGATCAACGACCAAGAGGGTTAGTTAACTGATAGTGGCCAATTGATCCAAAAAGAACAAAAGGTCTATATTTGTTGAAAATGATGGTTATAGTCTACCTCTTACACTAATTCTTCGTGTTGACAATCTTAACCTAAGTTGGTTATTAGGAGCACACATACCAAGAATTAAGGGAAGGTAGTTCTTAATTATATCATATGCCTTTGATTACTAAATGATATAATGCCTAGCAAAAATTTCATAATCATTTATTTTCATTGAGCCATGGGTGGTTGTTTATATCTAGAATTTTCATATTCATCAACCACTATGGAAAGTGGCTGGTGATATTATATTGACTATGGTTTACAAGCATCTAGAGCAGAGTACCTACCTAAATTGGAGCATCTCCTTGCTTCTTTAATCATTGAAAGTTACTTGTTCTCAATCAAATGAATTAGATTTATCAATATTGATGAATTTAAATAGAATGAAAATTGATCTATTATTTTCTTTTAATATGTTTCTCTACGACTAGGGCTACAGCATGGGTAGGTTTGATCAGGTTGAGGGAAAATCTTGACCCAACCCAACCTCTAAACATCTCAACCCTATCTAGGTTAGGATTTCTCTACCCAAAACCAAACCTATCTTAAGATAAATTCAAGTTAGGTTGGGTTGAGTGGGATTGTTCCATGATAATTGGATCAAATTGATTTGAGTAGGTATTCTAGGACAGAAAAAGGTTTGAATTATTTTTGTTGGATTACTGTTTATCAAATTGAAGTCTCAAACATGTATAAATTCTAATGGTATGCTAATATAAATTAGCAGTACTAAAACTATAATTATAAAACCATATAAGTAATCTATATGAGACATCAAATAAGAATTATACATTTACTTATATATCGAGTTGGTTTGGATTAAGTTGGATTTGGTCAAGTTAGGTTAAGTTCCGACTAAGCTACAATTAGGTTTAGGTTTAGCTAAAGATCAACTCTAATCTAACCCTACTTGAGGTATGCTTTGGATTTTTGAGCCCTAGCTCAACCCAAATTTATGAAACTTAAATACAACCCTACCTAATGGGAAGTTTGACGATTGGGTTTGAGTAGAGCTCGACCCAAGTTGTATTCATTTTCGTGCCACTTCATCTACGTTTCTTTTCCATCTCACTCGCTCAAATTCTCTATATCAAGGTGTGAAAAAAGACCGAAGCATTTTCTAATCGATCAACCATGAGAGGGATGTTAAAATATACAAACGCATACTTCACAATTCTTTTTTTAAAAGTATACTTCGATTTTCTTCTAATTTATCCGTCGACGGCTCGTGAAGCCTTTCTGCTGTTGATTCACATTTTTCCAGTAACAGGAGGCATGTCCCTTCCCTTAAGCACAAGGGTCACCTCAGTCAAGCAACTTGCAATGGCCGGGCCCAGCAGGTTGTTAGGTGAAATGTGACATCACAAGTTAGCAGACTTTTACCCTATCATGTAATCTATGTCATGAACCAACTGGCTCAATTTGGCTAATTTTAATTCTATATTGCACCTTCGTGAGCTCAATTAGCTTATCAATCCCTTACCTATATCTTAATCTTTTAAGTCAAAATCTTCGATACACAAAACAATATTAAATATCACACATCCTCAAGATGGTTGATCTAAGCCCAGATTGGTAGAGCTTGGTGTACCCTGTGATCCAGAACCACATCAGGCCTCCTTTCTTTTAAGTACAGACCCCACATTTTGCCTTCATGATGTTATAAAGGACCATCGCAATCAAGAAAAAAGAAAAAGGTAATAAAGGACCATTATTTCATTTACTTTCGGTAAAAATAATTTCTACTACACTGTAATTGACTGCTATAAACGTATCTGATGACATAATAAGCAACCTGGAAAAGAAAAACAAAATGTTGCACTAGTATGTCTCCAATTCCATCCACACCTATGGTAAGCATAATCACTTGATTTGCAGCCATGATGCCTATCTCATGACCCTCTTCTCTTTTCAAAGATCACAGCCACCTTATATACTCCTCTCTCATGTAAGTCAAACGCAGCACCCGCGTTATAAACTAACATAGGCTATTGTTTAAATCCATATTCCACGTGATGCCATGACATACGTTCTGGACACTTCCACGCTCAATCAAAGTCCGTCCATCATCTCTCTTAGCTGGTTAGGTAATGAAAGCTGCCCCGCTAGTCCATGGCTCATGCCTTCTGTTACTGGTTCTTTGGGTAAAGAATGACAGCGGTCCAAAAAACATGATCTAATTGCTAGGCTTCTCATTCGGTGTTGCATTCAAACTCTTCGTTTATGATACAGCTGTAATCTAACTAGATACGTGGCTCGTTGTGAGACTACACGCCAAACAAGGAGCGAAAGGGCAGCACAGTTTCAAGTAGTTACTGCTACTACTGCTACAGAACAGAGGCACTTTGAGCACAGAGCGGTCAAAGAGAGAAGACCAACCAGATCTGAGGCCTTTGGACCCTGCCAAAGATATGAAAGGAACAGAGAATCACCAGAAAATGCTAGAAGAGCAAAAATGTTGATGTGTGAGTTAATGGAGGCCACATGCTCGCATTTAATACCTAGAGGGCCGATGCGTCGCTCCCGTCAACCAAATATCCTCCGGATGGTGGGTTCGGGTAGTAGCATGAAATCCATACCGCCCTGGGTAAAGCAGAGCAGTTGAATTTGAGAGAAATGGATCACTTGGCTTTGGAAAAAGGACAGAGATAAGGGCACAAGAAAAGGATGGAGAAGAAATTGGATCGAAGAGAGTAAAAAGCATCCTCATCACTTTTCCACGCCTAAATGGGTGGAAATTCCAAAAGTTGGAAAGCGACCTGATCACATGGAGAGAGCCGAGACTTTCGGTGTGGTCCAGTTCCGAAGGTCATTTTCTCAAGCAACTGCACAAGCTGACACCGTTCGGTTCTTTTGAGTTGAAAGGGTTGGTCTCTTTAGAATCAAGTTCTGACACCTTATGGTACATCATTTTATTACAACTGGATTAAAGTAAAAGAGCGTTATTTGTACCAAAAAAAAAAAAAAAAAAAAGTGTCGCTAAGATTCAGAAGTTCGAGAATTCAGAAGCCTGTTGCCAATACTCCGTACCAGAACTGGTTAATACTAAGTGCTCTGCATGTATATCAAGGTTACGAGCGGATATCATATGATACAGTTACTAGACATACATAGCTGACTTGGTTGGTGATCCAGTCTAGCTTCTAAAACGAGCTGGTACAGCAAAATACAAGGGGCTACCATAAACTGAATAGGCTTTTTCAATAATTCAAAGACCCGACAGATGTAATACCGGTGCTCAGATTACTCGAGTCCTGCCGGCTTCCATAGCCATCACAACTATTGCTTGGGAGCCTTTTGATGGGGGCCGAGTTCAGAAGATCAACACCTTGTTTGCCCATCTGCTGCACTTCTTGGGGCGAGAGTATCTTTATGCAGTCCACATTGTTCACAAACTCCCTGTGAGCGCAACCCGAAGAAATGCGAGAAGCATATAAAATGTCAAACAAAGCACAAAAATGATCCTGAAGTACAATTCATTCTATATGCTAATGTTAGCTAAATAATAAAGACATACAAAATTCTAGTTACTTCAGCTTATTAACATGGCAGAAACAGCATATTTCATAGCAAAATGCAAGCAAAGCAAACATAACCAGTCCTAGATCTAAAAAAGAAGTTTTAAACTTTTAACAAAAGAGAATAGCTATAAGTATAAAGCCTCATCCAGTTAGAGATCCTGAAGAGATCTAAACCAATAGAGACGGTGAAAGCAGAAAGATACATACTGCCAAGGATCATCGCCAACAAGAAGAGCATCATTCTCCCGGTCAACAAATACAAGCTGCCAGCCTGATCTCACAGGGTCATCTAACTGGCCTTGGAGGCCAAACAAGTGCCCAAGCTCGCTACGCAGCTCATGGTAGCTGCTAAACCTTGTGATATCCAGCAACCTCCCATAGGACCCTGACTTGTGAACCTAAAATTCCAACCAAAGATGATTAGTTGATAGCATACTCCACTAATTCACTCAAGATGCACAGATCAATCATGAAAAATGGTGTAATTAGAAAACTCATACAACCCAAAATCAGCATCTTTCATTTTGAACGTTTATATATTTCTTTGGTGAGGTAATACATATACATGCTAGCAGTTATAATGTACTGTCTGCTGAGTTAGCATGCTCTGTTATATCAGCTTTCTCAAGAGGAAAGGGCAGAACATATCAACATTGTTTAGCCAAAAACTAACATCTCCATCATTGGAAGACTGAGTCATATACTAAGCCTTTAACTTAAAAAAAGAAATAATATAAAAAAGCATTAGGTGTTTGTTTTAGATAACAAATCTAACTTTCCCCATCTGAAATCCTCTGGAGAAAACAGAAGTCCAGATAAGAGTGGCAAAGTCAACTATCATCCATTTAAAGGGAAAACCACTCACCTTCACAAAGGTTCCACTCTGATGGTTCATGTGATCAACATTCTCAAAGGAATGCAAAAATCCCGATTTGTCTAAACAACTGGAAGTAGTCAGTGCTTGATTCAATGAGAAGTCAGTTCCTGAGGAACTCAAAAAATTGCAAGCAGCATACGGCATGGCTGCCGAATCAGTTTCATTGACAACATTTCTGAGGTTTGACATGCCATTCTGCACTAGAAGCGAGGAATCTATGTTAACCCCAAACAATAAATTGTTTTGGGGATCCATGCTACCATCTTGATCCACCGAACATTCCCTTCCTGGAAAAGGTGCCAATGTTACCGGATGTGGAGAGGCGCCAGGCCTTGTAGCACCTAACTGTTCTACATGGGGCACAACACACTGAACTCCAGATGGGAGAATTGACTCAAGTGCAACTCGTTTAGACGGCCACGGACTGGAAGTGATTAGAGGGGTGGTTCTTGGCAAACTGAGTGATGCGTCATCTGGAGAAAATGGTTGCAAAATATTATGCATGGGGAAGGCACTAGAAGTTGAAGCAGAGTTACCATTAGAATCTGAAAGGTTCTGTGGCTGGGAAAATGAAGAAATCTTTTGCAGTGGAGACTGGGAATGAGAAGCAGAAGAAAACTGAGACAGGGCAGACACTATGTTAGGAATTTGTTGATGATCAGATAAGTGCTTCTGTTGTTGCATTTGTTGATGCTGTTGTATTTGCAGAAGCTGCTTCTTCTCATCAAATGAGTTGCAATGCTGCAACTTATGCTGAAGGAATTGGGACTGAGTCTGGCTTGGAACCTGGCTACCTTGAACAGTATGATGGAAGCTTTGCTGTGATTGAGGTTGTACTTGCTGCAGAATCTGGCTTGGTAACAGAGGGCTGGATCTGCTAGTTACTTGAGGTTGCTGGAATGGCAGAATGGTTGGTGATACCTGTTTTGTAGGATCCACAGTCCTTATTTCCTGAAGTGCAGCTGCAGCCATTGACTGGTATATGTCAGGTTGCAGGCCAAGCATTGAAGCATCAATTCTTGGGTGCAACCAAGGTGTAACACCAATTCCCTGGAAATTCAGAGATTGGATCCCTGGGTTTCCACCATCTTGAAGCCACCTCAGTGGAGAACTCAGATCAAGATCATCATCTTTTCCACCTACATAAATTTCGATGGGGTAAGATTGGGAAAGTACAGCAAAAAATGACTGAGACAATTTTTTTTAGTTTTTTTTTTCTAAAATAACCATCTCAAGCAGTTGGAACAAGGCATCTTGGTAACCATCTTGGCTACCCATACGAAATGCAATCAGAAGGGATACCATGCAGAGAGGGCAATCCTGTAGGCCATGGACGCTTAAGCCTGAGAGGAAAAGGAGATGGATACATTGGGAATGTTGTTAGAGGCTCAATCTCCCACAGTGACACCCTTGGCTGCCTCTCTCCAGCAGTTGACTCATCCCAGCCAACCTGAATCAGTAAACCCCAAGCTTATAATTATATTTCTGAAGATGGCACATATGCAAACTATTCCAAGCAGTCATCTTTGCACAAATGGCCAGACAACAGGCTTACAATAAATCTTATAACTGCATTGTGAGAACAGAGTAGTCTATAAAATCAAATATAGCAGTTGTTTGAGAATATTTACCTTCACAGAACGCCAATGCGAGTTTGGCCAACGGACAGGGTCCAGATCACTTATCCCGGTAATTGTGCCCATGTATCTGGAAATAAACAAGGCAAAGCATTACATGAGTTGCAACCACAAAATATAGAAACCTGTTCTAAGTGGTGCTTGACAGTACATAAATCAATAACTAAAATGCAGGGCAGAAATCTTAAAGTGCACAATCAGTAGATGATGGTACACATATAAGGACATCGTCAAAAATTTAAACAAATAATAAAACTTATAATACAAATCTACCGGCGGACACTTGACTCTTCTGTCTCAAAAAGCATTCGGAACCGCATGCCCACGGAGACACGTGTATGATAGACTGCTTTAACATACTTCGCTAGTGGTATAACAAATTCAGAAGGGCTTGCCCTGGAATCAAATAATATGAATATCATCAATTGGCAAAAGTACAAACATATAGGCACTGCAAAATGCACCACTCTACCTCGGATTATAAAATATGGTAAAACGGCTATTCGTGGCAGCAGCATGAGCAGCTGCAGCAAGAAGGCCTATGTGCATGCTATCACTTGACAAAACTGATGAAGGCATAACTGTTTGTGGTCGATTAGCACGCCGAATGCCCAGAAGTAACTGATTATTTTCATTCCTAACAAGTCAATATACTTGAGAGTGAGCAACATAAATTTATGTAAATGCCAGAAGCTTTGCAACAGAAACAGGGCTACATTAGAATACCAGATAAAAAGGACTGAATCCCCAGCAACAAGTCTCTTGGCACTTACAAAAACACTCCATCCTGTTGTAAGAAGATGTCTCTTTGGCTGACCTGCATCAAGAATGTGTCCTTGTGGTCAGAATGCTGTATTTGACAAAGTAGAAAACATGCCAAGCATTGTATATGTGTATGTATATGTTCATATGCATGCATATGTACATGTATATGTATGTGTGTATGCATATGCATGTGCATATGTATATGTATATGTATATAAACCATATGCATCAGTTAGCACTTTCCAGCATTTTCAACAATATCACATGAAATGGGAACAAGACTAGGTACAACATACAAGAATATAGGCCTTCGAAAATGTAATCCAAAAGGATTAATTACAAAGACAGTACCCTCAACATTCTACAGAATTATATAATATGAAAGATCAAATTGAATACACAACACGTCATACCAGATTAAACCCTATAACACAAGTGCTATGCCTTTTTTTCTTTTTTCTTTTTATTTCTTTTTTTTGTGTGCGTGTGCGCGGTGTGTGTGGAAGGAACAGTGCTATGCCTAAATCAATTTAAGTCAACAACACAATTTATGTTAAACAAATTTCAATGAATAGCTTAACTTGAAATTTCAACCTAAAACCACATCCAACAGACATGAAAGTTCATATCATGTTGACAAGGCACCACCATGATTTTTGCAACTTCTTAGTCATGCCAAGCAAGAAGCCAAACCCTTTCAATGAATATATGACACAAACACAGGCAACCACCTCATGATCAAATGCTGCAAATCAAGTCTATCATGCAAGGTTGAACACCTCATTCTTCATCTCAGTCCTGACGAAGACCTCATGTTGGCCATAATGGCAGAACAATGCAGAATGCACAACTTATTTGCATGTCCCTTGCCTTCTCATTGGTGTCTACCAGCAAGCAAGTAGTGTATCAAGCTTGCTATAACACAAATGCTCCTACACCTTGTGGCAGAATAAGTGCATCAAGAACACATAATATCAATGAAACAATCAAAATTAAACATGCAAATATGCACACACGTATATTCAATCAGAAAAAGGTGCAATGTAACTTTCATGTTTATGCATCAAAGAACATGTGCTCTCAGGACCAAAAAGTGATCAACAAAACCTCAGTTGAACAGCCACAATTTCATGATACTTATTAGGATAAGGTAACCAGAATTATATTGATGTTACATTACATGTTACATCATACCTTCCACATTGCATGACCGAGTTATCATTTCTAAAGCTGCTAAGCTATATTCTAGATCATTATAATACAAGAACAAATTGACTCTTTAACATGATGATACAAAGTTCTTAAAGTAGAGCACCTAATTGAAAACAAGCATTCAAGTAATTTTAGAGAAAGTCTCATCAGCATCAAGATCTAACATTCTCAATGATCACAGTAGAGCATGAAATCATCAAAAATGATACAGAAATTTATGAGAGAACTGCTGAATTCTAAATACATTGCTAAGGAAGCAAAATTATACTGGATACTCAAAAATCAATAATCCCTATTGCACTAGAAGCAAGCGGTATTCCACTAATGTTTGTTAATTATAAATTGCAGATATAAATTAATATATCCAAACTAAAATTTTAAACTAGATAAATGAGTGAATGCTTAACTAGAAAACACTGTTGTTTGCTATCTTACAATGATGGAGTGCGCAGGAGATGGTTATCAGTGATGTTTACGCAGATAATGAGATGGTATAACCAAAAGTAAATCATTTGTGCACTTATTGCATGACACAGTAACAGTTTATTAGTCAACAAAATATCAATAGATGCACAAGCAAGCTGACTCATAATTCCTGATGCAAGAAAGAAAATAAATAAGGCAATGCATATCCCTAGTGATGTCTAAGTAATCACCCTGAGGATGAACACAAAACAGCTTTGATGAGGAAGAGGGTGCCAATCCTCAAATCCTTGGCAAGGTTATCAGGGGAGAGGCCCTAGCCACCAAGGCAGTAAAGGTCTGGCTCATATATATACCAACCTCACATCCACATGATTGCACAACTAATTTGTATATCACCTTTTGCTACTATCCAGAGACCATTGCAATAGCACACCATGTTTAAAGTCCAACTTCCCCAATTGTAAAGCTAGCAAATGCAATATGCATAAATTTTTAATTCATCCTCAACCATCTATCCACTTTGAACAATTGCGATATGTCACATCATAAATCAATAAAGATTATGATAAGCAGAACCATACCTCATCCTGTATAACCAAAATTACCTGTTACACTCCTATTTGGCCATTCACTCTTTTCTATGATCACATCCTAGGATGTTGTAGGCCTTCAACTTTCTGAGAGCAGACCGCATTTATTGATGCTTCTAAACTTCAATTGCACAACTTTGAGCTTTAACTAGTGTCCTCCTTTCATTGTCATGTTCACTTCATGTTTACCAGTCATTTATTTTATTAAATGAATCCAAGCACAAACTTATCTTGGTATAAGCACATTAAAGCATAACATACACGAGCATCCTTTTAATTTCTTATTTCTGATCTTCTCGATTAAACATTCTTACAATCCTTTTGTCAGGAATTTCTAAGATTGACCCGGCATAAGGAAATCTCAAAGCATATTCCTTTATACCCCTTCCTCTCTAGTCGGTAAGAAGTTGGCCGTATTTTCAACATGTTAAATATTGAAAGATAAGATAGTTAAAATAATCTACTTCAAGCTTATTTGAGATATTAATACCATGCATCATCATCATCATCACACACACACACACACACACACACACACACACAGAGAGAGAGAGAAGAGGGAAAAGACATATATGAACAAGATAAAATCGCCTAGCATATCATTTGACTACTTTAATAATTATAGAGGATGTGAAAATGCAGAGGACTATCTTAACTTTCACCACTTAATTGGGGATAATTTTTTGGATCAAAGTCTTATCCATCATTAAACAAGCTTTGAAAACTTATACAACCAACCTGGAATCTGATATTTCACTCCCTGGGAGTTTGTGCTGAGTTCTTGGTAAAAGCAACATTATACAAGAGAAAGCCTGCCATAATACAAGCAATACTAGCGGGCTAAAGGGTACACCTGCCTTACTGGTTAGGCAATTTAGTTCACAAACTAGGAGCAAAGCCACTATATCTCCTGGAGTTGGAGAAAGAGCTTAGACAAAGAATAGAAGAAGCTAAGGTTTTCTTAGAGCTCAATAAATGTGCCAATTGTCTTAAAATATTGTACGGCTACTGAGTGAATATCTTTTCAAATAAATGATTTCCAATAATTTATCATAATGAGTAACATGGTTAGCAAAAGCACACTGATGAACTAACAAGGTACATTTGAAGCAAGATATAATGCTGATGGTATACAGCCTCCTTGCATACCACGGAAAATGTGACGGAATTTCCACTCGTTTCCATGAAGGTCCTTCGCAATCAACTCTTGTGCAGGAGGCTGCTGCGAAAAATCCTGGAAAAGTGATGTAGATATAGAAGAATAAGAAGACGAGCAGTTTGCAATGCATACTTTCCAGAAAAACAGCCATTTAGTCTGTTTTAAATTCACAAGACAACAGACTCACCAATGGAGGAAAAACTTTTTCAGCTGCTCGACGGGGAACGGAGAAACCACCATGTGTACTGGTGTCACTTGCAGTCAGTGTCTTACAGAAATAATTGGTTGGCTGTTTGCTGGGAGTACCCAATTCAGTAGGGTGATAGGGCTCTTTTTGCTCTTGCTGTAGATAAGATAATGCCAAAATTTATACGAAGCAGTGAAGCACGCATAGTGTAATCACATGGAAGATACTGTTGTTTACCAGGCTCAAAGGTTGCAATGTCATTTGGGCATAAACTTCATCTGTCTCTGCATCTGCCTGAAGTGTTCACAACATGCATTGATGCATCAGGCAGCTGGACATGAAACCATACACGCCCAAAAATGAATATCTAACTTACATGCATCGTAACATCATGCAGCTGACAGATCAGCTGCGACTGTAAGCTTGGGTAGTTGGGAATATGGGAATCAATTTCCTTGTTTGTTGATGCAGCCACCTGCATGCATACAGAGAAGTATTGTACTTCACAAAAATAATAAGGAACCCAATAAGTCTATATGAAAGAAGGCCTGATCCTTATCAAGGAAGATTGCCCACAGTCAAGCTGAATTAAAGAATCTTTTACAGAATCCATAAAGCATTTCAACAGTACAAGGTTCATGCATACTAAAACAAAAGAAAAAATAACTAAAAAAAATACATAACATGCAAATTTATGAAACATGAAAGACATAAGAAAGTAGAAAGCACATCACAATTAGCAAGCTGGCAAAAATGCATGAAAAATTGTTCCACGCAATGCAAACTCAAAAGTACTAGACATCCACTCACATCATAATTACTTGACAAAGTGATCCATAATTTGAGTGATAAACTGACCTGCTCACTATGGCCCTGTGGGAAATACACCACACGACTTCCAACAGCAGGTAAAGATACAAGAGGCCCAGCACATGCATGCCATAACTCTGAATTCAGACATCTTTGTTCTTCTGCAGATGATGGCACATAGATGGCACTCATTAGAGGCAAACTTCAAAAGGATGTAGCAAGATGAAAATGACCGTGATTTGGAATCGATCAGTGAAGTATTTCAAGTATAGCTAAAGATACATACAATTGTTTCCATATATAGGATGGCTTTGAAACCTTAGCTAAATAGATAGAAGGATGTATAAACAAAACCATTAAATATCACAAGCTGTTTCAAGATCTAAATTTAAAAAAAGAAAAAAAAAAAGGAACACTTCTATCATTATCTGATAATTGACCATGCAAAACTACAAGTACAACTAGAAAAGCTAAGTCTATGTCTGCAGAGGATGTCGCTTTCCTCCATCATGGCTTGAAATTCAGTCCTATTACATTAAGGAATGTTACAGATCTATGATTCACATCTCCTGAACATGGCTCTTTTAGTACCACAGCTCTGCAGAGAAAGACTGGCATCTCTCTGTCTGTGACATGGACTGTCAAAAATAGGTAACCACCAGAAGTATATCACAGTTTGAATCCACTATCTGTGTAAGGTTGACTAACTTTCCAACTATGAAAGAATGGGATGCATGATAGACTTTCAAGCCTCTATAAGCGCAGACATAGGACACATACATTTTGGATATGTGGCAAATGCTCACTGGATAGTTCTTTTGTGCAACTACTGGCCTGTGACCAATTACAGCCATATGCGGGTAACTTAGATGAAGGAGGAGAAACTTAGATGTTTATTGTACAGCTTGACATCCTGAAACTGTAGAAAATTCCAAGATTTGGGTTGCAAAGCATACAGAGCCTGTGCAGCGGACACCATGAAACCCAAAGAAGAACAAATTGAAAACTAAATGCAAAGCATACAGATATCTTCAGGAGAAGGAAAACCCCAAAAAGTAGCCACCTGGAGCCAATAAACAAAAATCTCAAATTCCAAACTTCAAACGAGAAATTCCAAATCAGGAAACCCTTATCCAACCACTGACCATATGCCTTAACATCAGCCTGCTTGCCTTTCATTGCATCTATATGGGCTTGTCTTTATGGATACAGGACACACCAAAGCTTCACAACTGTCTAGGAATAGACATCAACGTGACATTGACCTTCTAAATAATGCTAATTTACCAGCCAACACAACATTGGGGCTTGCCATAAAGCCTAAAGACCAGTTCATAGGAGCAGAAAATATAATGCTTATGTAGTTCATGCTCGTGCAACCAACTAGCAACCAGCTAAAATTCTAAGACTTCCATAGGAGTTTCAACAGGGAAGTCAAATTCTGAGAGAGCAAAGTGCATTCATCCGTGATGCACGGATTATAGAGCAAAAAAGTCAAATTGACGAAGAACCCAAAACCTGTAGAATGTAACCTTCTACCATGCATTCTATTAAAAAAAAATCACAATAATGAGCTAAAATATGAATCTACAGCAGCTGCATAGAATGCATGGTACTAACAGTGTAGTTCCATGAACACAGTTTTTAGACAATTAAAAAATAAGCTGCTTAGAAGCTCACCTTCCTGAGGCTGATTTGCAAGACCTGATGATGAGGGCCTCATTCTTCACAGATGTGGAAAGGTTTAATGCAAAAGGAACCAAAAAAGCTGAAGACAAATGTTCCTCCTTTACTTCAACACACCAGTTCTGATCGGAGGCACTTCGGCAACAAAACTATCACTTTTATCTTTCCTGCTTGAAAATGCTATTAAAACTTCATTTACGTCATTCCACAGAGCACAGAACTCACTGCTTCAGTTCATCCAACAGTTAAACCTTCAAGAAGAAGACCAACACAAAATTGGCCTGAAATACTCCGCTTGATGGAAGAAAGCCAGAAGATATATACTCACACCTTTCACCGAAGCCAGTTCCACTGCAGGAAATTCTCGAGTCCAGTCCCATCAGCTCCTGAAATTCGCCATGCAAGCCCTAAAGTTCCATATTTCAATCTGACACATGAAAAGATTATTTCAACTTTCTGACCAAGAAATTCCAGCGGAAGCCAACGTCAAGATCCCAGATTTCACAAGTTTCGGTTTCCTCAGGCCTAGTAAAGCCTGGGCTTCCAAAAGTCAGAAGCAATTCTAATCAAAACTCCGGCTTTAGTAACCTCCACCCCAGGTTTCGAACAAGAGCAAGGAGCAACGCTGGTAACCAGAAGAAATAGGTAAAATACCAAGCCAAAAGTACACCTGCTAACTCAACTGAAGCAACCGAGCAATAACCCTGCAAAACAAGAAAACTTTCAATCAAAAACCACACAAAATCCCAAGCATCCCCAGAGACAAAGCTCTCAAAACCTCAAAAGAGCAGCTCAAGCCACCACAACTCGCCGAAAAGCCCGCACATTTGAGAAGAAACTCCACTGTAAACTGGAAAACCACCCAGATCTCACCTCAGAAGCTCTCCCAACACTTCAAGCCAGCAACAAAAGCTCCCGAAGCAGCAGAACGAGCTTCCCTCCTCGACCACGCCTCGATCTCAAACCACACCCCCACAGTTATCTGGAAGAAGCTCTTTGAACCAGGAAAACCAGCTCGTTTCCCAAGAACCAGAAGAAGGAAGTGGGGAAACCCTAAGCCGAGCTCTGCGAGAGCAGGGGCTTCCTACTAAAGCCTAGGAGGTCCGGATCTTCACCGCCTACGCAGCGAACGAGCTCGAGGTTTCCGGGATTTCAGGCGGCGGCGATGGAGCATTTCAGGGAGGGGATTAGCATCACAAAAGGATTTCCCCGCGGGGTTGGATCGGAGCCCACAGACGGCTCGCTCAATCGAAGGCTCCGCAGAGAGAGAAATTGGGGGAGGAGGAGCCCGGTTGCTCGCTTAAAAACTGAAGCTGAAGCCACGAGCAGAGATGTATTCTTTACTAGTAGCTAGGGAGCGACCAATCAGTAGAAACGGCCATGATTATTATTATTGCTTTCTTTTTTATTCTTTCTTCGTCTTTTTTATCCTTTACGCCTTGCACACTAGTTAACCATTAGTTTTACAGAAAGGGGGTGAGTTTTAGCAGCATTTACTGATGCACCATCGGGGTTTTTACATTTTTACATGAAATTACCATAGTAGTAAACTTTAATAAGATGGATATATTTTTAGTATAACAAAACTTGCCTGCATGTGATGTACACGTGATATGCTTGGCTGATGTAGAATGTAATATGGTTGGCCAAAATCTCAACTCTGCGACTAAAAGGAGAGGAAGGGGGAAACTGCCATTTCATCAATAAAAAACGTGACAAACTGACGCCGGTAAAAGGTTAGAGAAAAAATAAAATAAAATGTATGAAAATATTCACTATAGAGCCCACAATGAAATCGAATTCAGGACAAGAAGAACGGCAACCTACAAATTGTTCTACCACTTATAAATCTATAATTGGCATTTTAGATCGATAAATTCTATATTTACTGGCCACGGGCGAACTTCTTTGCTTTAGGTACGTTTGCTCCCACTCCCTCCCCTCCTTAGCCTCTTCAACTTCCATCCCCTCCACTAACATTGTTTCCATGTTCATCATTTTTTTTCTTTCCTCTTTTTTTTTCTCTGTGTCTATGACCCGTTCTCTAACTCAAAACCCTTTCTATTCTCTCCAGCCCTTTTTCTTTTGTATTTTTTTGTTATTTTTTGCTATCCAAATTTTTGAAACTATATTGCAAGAAAAAGTTATGGAACATAAATTTTATTGACGCTGAAATCCAACTATCGATTGGAGTGGCTGGAGCGATGGCACATCCTGTTAGAAAAATATCTTATAAAGAAGTTCTGACTGAAGTTGGCTTTAATCTCAGGCAATAAAAAGGGAGTGCAAGGAGAATACTTGCCTAACTCTTGAGGTCCCTTTACTAGCTTTTTTATAGACGAGAGCTAATAAACTTTTAAAAAAAATTATCCGATCGATTAGGGCATAATCATAGTGTGATCTTAGACCAAGATCTAGGAGATTAGGCGATTAGACTTATCTTATCTATTCTGAAGTCAACTGGAGCACTGCAGACTCTTTTGAATTCAAATTAAAGATGTAGGAAGGATCAGCTAGCTTCGATTGAAGATACTTAGGAGCGGATTGACTAACACAACTATTGAAGCTAGGTGTTGGGCCCATGATGTTAATTAGAGTGGGACTAGGATACCTGAGATATACCTATTATTAAAGTTTGAAATTGGTCTGCCCAAATCACCAGTTGTCAAGGAGGTTAGAGTCAGCTTATGATGGTTGGATCTAAGACTAGGATGAGGATCGGTCGAAGTTAGAAGGATCAAATTATGCATATAACTATTGGGATATCAACTCACTCTAATACCAATTATTGTGAAGTCTGATCAGGACATCACGATCACAAGATTTTCTCGATACAACTTGCATTGCACTCAATCAAATGTGGATACTGCAAGAAAAAGAAAGAAAAATAAAAAATAAGAGAGTAGATAATCAAGTATACATGGATTAAACCAAGGTCTATCTTCACAGGACGTGCAAACTTTACTATGAAAAATAAAAAGAAATCAAACAAATATGAAAAAAACTTACCACTCAGCCCTTGTACAAGAGTCTCTCAACAAAAAGCTTTAAAATCCTTACTAAAGCTCTCAAGAAATCTCTCAGTACCTCCGGAATGTCACTAACTTTCCGACGAAATAAATAATTTATCAAATAGAGTTATATAGACTCTAGAAATCCAAAATAATGTTTTAGTAGGAAACCCAGTCCCAAACACATCCGAGATCAATTCTGGATCGTTCGATCATGATTGGCTCCCTCCTAGGATGTCAGATCATGCACATAACCTCCTGATCAAGCCCAAATTGCTCCTGAGCCATCCGATCATGATTGGCTCTCTCTTGGCCATCGAATCATGTAAAATACTCTCAGATCAGCCCAATCAAGTCTCAATCATCCGATCACGACTGGCTCCTTCCTGAGCCATCAGATTGCGACTAGTCTATAGAACAGTATCGTGGACTGCATGAAATGACTAGAAAATTGGGTTATGTTCCATGCATGCATTTGTGAGCCGACGTCCATTGTGGACCGTGCTCCACTACGTGGGCCATGTAAGAATTGATGTGGTGCTCCCAAATCTTGGGAGGCCATAAGAGGAGCTAGGGTGTTGGCTCCGAAAGACTAGAACTGGTGTAAGTTTTAGGACTATGACAGGAGTTGTCCTAGGATGAAGGCGGCGTGTAGCCTTGCACGGGCTCGAGATTTAGGTGTGAAGACCTTGAGGAGGCTCGGTAGGTGCTCCAAAAACTTGAGACATAAGGTAGAACAATGGACCATAGCTAGAAGAAGAATAAGTCAAGACAAGAGGCTAATACACAGATGGGTCGGCTCAGATACGCAGTCGAGCCAGCTCGGATACACAGTTGAGTCAGCTCGGACTGAGACCTAGCTAGGTCAATGTGCAATCGAGCCGACTGTCCCAGGTAAGAAGACAAAATTCAAATGAGATACAGTCGATCCAACTCGACTATTAACAGAGCCGATTTGACGATGGCGAACAGAACTGGACGAAATTTTCTGTTTGGATCTTAAGACCTGATCCAATAAAATCTTAAGGTGGCTAACTCATATATGGGTCGGGTTTAGATCTAAGGGATGAGAGCATGAAAGACATGGGTGTACATGGGCTTAGTGAGTGCTTTCATATATTGGGTTAACCTAAGAGAATTTTCAGTTAAAGTTTGGATTTATTAAGGTTCATGTGGTATAACAGAAATCCTAGGATATATAAATCCAGATATTATAATCTTCGTAAAGAGTGGAATCAATATAGAGCTTTTCTTCTTAACTCTCTTCTCTCTTTTCTCTCTGATTCTAATGCCATGCTCTAGGTGCCGCCATCAACTTTTACTCTTTTTTATATTTCTAGATTAACACCCAGGTTCATGCAAAAGATCGGATATATGATTATAGTTTCGAATAGCCGTAGGCACAATAATTGATATCAAAGCAGTACTAATTGTTCCTACAATTGGTATCAGAGCCCAGTTGAAAGTAAAGAAGGAAGAAGATGAAGTTTCAGCAGAGATCAATAGTGAGGTTCAGATCTAAGATTTTCTCCAGACTTCGTGAGGAAGGAAGTGATCTAAAGGCTGCTATCCACCATTCCTAGTCAAGATAATTTTTTAGATCCACCTATTGGCTATTTTTGATTTGGTTTGGTCATGGAGAACAGCAAGTTAAAGATAGAATTTGAGAAGTTTGATGGAAAGGATAGTTTTACGATGTGGAAGGTTAGAATGAAGGATCTACTGATTTAGATGAGGCTAGATTCGGTCCTGAAGGATAGGCCAGATAAGATGACGGACAAGGAGTGAAAGTCCTTGGAGAAAAGGACATGTGGCATGATTAAGGCTTATCTAATAGATGAGATACTGTATGGTGTGTTGGAGAAGAAGACACCTAAGGGTTTATGGTCGAGGTTACATTAGTTGTACATGAAAAAGAATATAGCAACAAGTTGGTGCTGAAGAAGTAACCGTATAGTCTTTAGATGCAGGAGAGTAAGAAAGTTGCAGGATATATTCAGCGATTCGACCGAATTAGCATAGACTTGCTCAACATTAGGATGGAGCTCGAAGAGGAGGATAAGAGTTTATTGCTACTATGTTTGCTATCCGGGAGCTTCGATCCATTGGTAACGACGTTGATGTATGGTAAGAAGATACTGATGTACGAGGAGATCGTATCAGTGCTAAAGTCCAACGAACAACGAGAATGGATGATAAAGAGGAAAGTCTTCTAGGAGGATCTCATGGTATCAAAGAGGCGTAGACAAGGAAAGAAGAAGGATCAACAAAGGGGCAGCAAGGGGTCCAAATAGTACTTCAAGTATAGTGAAGCAGGGCACTTCAAGTGGAAGTATCCACTTTGAAAGAAGTGCAAGTCAGATTCCATTATTTCAATCACTAAAAGTGAAGAGTCAAATGAACTCTTGATGGTCTCAGAGGAGCCTGCAAGGTGCAATATATCTAAGATGGTTTCAGAGGGATTCGTAGAGTGTGGAGGGTCCGAAGGAGTAGCAATGGTGTTCGAGGTGCAGCGGCAGGCTCAACAGTGCAGCATTGGATGGTTGGCCTCGAGGGACTTGGTTACAGAGCCAGCTTCTATGGCATTGAGAGGACTTCGATTTCAGATGGAGCACCAGATAGAGATGGCTTTATAAGTAGAAAGAGATATGACACGAGTTTAGAGTGGAGGAGTATAGGAGGATCAATATCTTAACACCAATATCGGACATGCATAGTTCTAGATGGAGTAGCAAGTATGGATGAATAGACATAATTCTGAGGAGATCGTGTCAGGATATGCAGTGGGTGCCGACATAGGATTGCTATAGATTCTCTATGAAAGTACAAGATAAATGATGCAACTGCTAAGCAGAAGGATACCTACAACTCTAAGGATGATGCATAGGTGCAAGTCAAGATCTTCAGTGGTAAAGGCAATCATCCCAAAGGCCTCAAAAAAAGCTGAGCAGCTAAAGAAAGATGGCAGTGGCAAGGTGTGCACAAGTAGCTGTAAGGGTGTGCATCGATAGCAGGATCATGCAGAAAAACATTGCCAGGTGTGCCAAGACTTGAGCACACCAAGATGGAAATTGTAGCATTTGGTGTGGTGCTCCCAAGCCTTAGGAGGCCATAGGAGGAGCTAAGATATTGGCTCTGAGAGATTAGGATGGGCGTGAGTTCTAAGGTTAGGATAGGAGTTATCCTAAGGTGAAGGCAGTGTGTAGCCCTGCACGGGCTCAAGGTTCAGGTATGAGAATCTTGAGGGGGTTTGGTAGGTGCTCCAAAAACCTAGGACATAAGGTGGAGCAAAAGACCAAAGCTAGGAGAAAAATCATCCAAGATAAGGGGCTGATATATAGGCGAGCTGGCTCGGATATGCAATCGAGTCGACTATCTCAGGCAAATAGAAGATAGTGTTCAGACAAGATGCAGTCGAGCTAGCTCAGCTACTGACAGAGCCGGCTTGATAGTGGTGAACAGAATTAGATGAGATTTTCTATTTGGATCTTAAGATCTTGTCCAATAAAGTCTTAAGATGGCTAATTCATGTATGGGTTGGGTTGAGATCCAGGGGATGAAAGCATGGGAGACATGGGTGTACATGGGCTCGGTGAGTGCTTTCATATATTGGATTAGCCTAGAAGAGTTTTTCAGCTAGAGTTTGAATTTATTAGGATTTATGTGATATAGCAGAAATTTTAGGATATATAAACCTAGGTATTATAATCTTTACAAGGAGTGGAATCAATATAGAGCTTTTCTCCCTAACTCTCTTCTCTCTTTTCTCTCTAGTTCCAATGCCAAGCCTTAGGTGCTGCCATCAACTTTTATTTTTTTTCATATTTCTAGATTAACACTCGGGTTCACCCAAGAGATCGAATCTACGATTATGGGTCTGAGCAGCTATAGGCACAATAATTGGTATCAAAGTAGTATCGATTATTCCAACAAGCTAGATGCCTGCATGGCTTGCTCTCGCACGGCCCACATGCTTGGCTTGTCCAGCACCGCCACATGCTGCCAGTTTGGGCTACATCGCCACCGATCGACACCGCCTGTGGGCCCCTCCAATGGGCCCGAGGGCCATGCTATCCCATTCCAACCTTTTTTCAAGCATAACTTCTCCATCTGAACTCTATTTGGGTTATTCTTAGGCTCATTGGACTCTATTCATCATCTTGGGTCTCATTCTATGCTTATTATGGACCGAATCTTGAGGCATTTTTTTTAATAATCTTCATCTCGACTTAATATTCGGCCTTCTTCTATCTCTGAGAGACTATGATCCATCTCACTCCCATATCCTAGGGCATGCCTACTATCTCATAGATGGACAAACATGGGAGTCGAGCTAGACTGCTCGATCCCACCTCTATCATGGGCTGTATCCACTTTGACCTAAGATTTGCTCGAGAAAGTCTCCTATGGTAATAGAAACTTCACTCTACGACATCATCTCTCATCCTCTCGGGTCTTCTGTCTTGTGTCCGATCCATCTCCACTTGGAGCTCTACCTCATACTAGACTCCCTTTGGCTCCTAAAGCTCCACCTCGTACTAGACTCTCTACCAAATAGTAATGTTCTCTTATCTTTTTCTTTTCCTCCAAAATAACTCTATCACCATGTATGACCTTCAGGATTCCATCATCAGCTACCAACCTATAGCCGTTTGAATCCAGTCTACTCAATGAGATAAGATTCCATCTTGTTAACCCCAAGGATTGATGATGAACAAAATATTTGAGTATATTGTTTGGACTAATGAATTAGTTGAGATCATGTTTCAGGATAAATTATAGAGTATCAAATAAAAAATCTCTATAAAGTACATTTAAGGATCATTGAGGAAACATTAAAGGCTTTTGATGCATGAATAATGCCTAAAGTAAGGCTTGAAAGAGATATCTCAAAACCAAAAATTAAAAAGAAAATTAATTTGTCAAAGCAAAAATTTTTAGCATAAATAGGCCTCGAGTCGATCCCTTATTCAGCTCGAGCTAAAACAGCATGATAAAGAAGACTGGCATGCGAGAGTTTTAGCTGGCACGGTCTCGAGCAGAGGATCGAGTCGACTCAAGTTTCTCGAGTCAAGGTTGCAAGAAAATACAGAGAATGAAATTTTTGGGATACAGTGCGGCAAGGCCTCGAGCAGAGTAACGAGTCGACTCGAGCTTCAACTCGAGGTCCTCGAGTCGAGGTCTCAGAAAAGTATAGAGAACTTAATTTACAAGATAAAGTATAGAATGAATTTGAGTAGAGGGATGAGTCGACTCAAGCCTCAACTCGAGCTCGAGCAGAGTAACAAGTCGACTCGAGCTCCAATGGCTAGTTTCTACAGAATATTCAAAATTATGCAGAATTATTTCAAATAGCTATTTTCACTCTTTCAATGATCAAAAATTCTTTTTTAGCTTACCAAACATGGAGAAAAAGCTACAAAACATCTGAAGAAAGTGACATAACTATTTAATTATTGAAAGGAATCAAGAGTGAAGTGAAAGAGTCCAAAAAATCTTGAATAGAGAGCATTCAACTCCCAACTCCAAGAAACATCAAATCAAGATATTCTTTTTAGCAAGAAGACAAGCTCAATCAATTTAAAAACTTCCTTCAAAGAAGATTTCAAAAGCTTCATCGACTTACTTGCTCATTAAAGGAGCTTTGTTTTTGTTTTTATTGTGTAATTCTTACTCTCATTGTAACTTAGCTTCAATAGGATTTTAAAGCTAAGGGGAAGGCCTATCTAAGCCTAAAAATTTGATTATAAGCCAAGAGTTGGCTTAGAATTTGGTTGTGGTTGGTGAACTGGTATAAAACCAACTAGGTTTTGGATAGTGAGCCTTGAAAAACTATCCGACTGTAATCTTGGAGAGATTATAGTAAAAATTTCAAGTAGATCTTAGAGAGTGGACGTAGGTATAAGAGGCACCAAACCACTATAAATTTCTTTGTGTTTGTGATTGTCTTGATTCCTTCTTTTCATTGCATTTATATTTCTGCATACTTACATACATTACATTTCAGCACACCTCAACATATCACTGGTTTTCAAAATAGTACATAACTTGTTTAAATTTTAAAAAACTCAATTCACCCCCCTCTTGGGTTATCTTGCTGGGCAATAAGTGGTATCAGAGCTTGGTACTCACTTTATTTGATTTAACAATCAAGAGTTAAAATTAAATGGCAACCCAAATGGGTGCATCTCTTGCCGAAGGGCAATCAACCAACCGTCCATCCTTATTCAATAGAATAAATTACACTTATTGAAAAGCATGCATGCATATTTATATTCAAGCACTTGATTATCAACTTTGGAGAGTTATAATCAAAGGCCCACACACTTCCACAATCAAAGTAGAAGGCAATGACATTCTCAAATCGGAAGAGGATTGGGATGAGCATGACATGAAAATGATAGAATTAAATACTAAGACCATGAATGTCCTATATTGTGCACTAGACCCCAATGAATTTAATAGAATTTCTATTTATGCTTTGACTAAGGAGATTTGGGATAGATTAGAGGTCATCCATAAGGGTACCAACCAAGTGAAGGAGTCTAAAATAAATATGCTTGGCACAAATATGAATTATTTAAAATAAAATTAAATAAATCTATTTTTAAAATATTTACTAGATTTATCGATATTATCAATGGTTTGAAAAGCTTAGGTAAATCTTATACTAACAGTGAGCTTATTCGCAAAATTCTTAGATCTCTTCTAAAGGCTTGGGAAGTAAAAGTCACTGTCGTTCAAGAAGCCAAGGACCTTAACAAGCCACTATTGGAAGAGCTTCTTAGATCCCTAATGACTCATGAATTAAACATGAGACAAATTATGAAGGAAGAAACCAAGAAGAAGAAGATCATAGCTCTCAAGACAACTATCTTTGAGGATGATAAAAGTGAAGAATCCGATGAAGAAGAGGAAGAAGAAGACTTGGCCTTAGTTGCAAGAAAGTTTAAGAGAATTATGAGAAAGAAGAAGCAAGAACTCAAAAAGAAGACCTTCAAGGATGAGCCAAGTAAGAAAAAGAAGAAAGAGAATGAGAATGAGCTATCCATTTCCTTCGAGTGCAAGAAACTAGGCCATTTTAGAATGGACTTCCATCTTCTCAAGAAACCATCCAAAAAGTTCAAGAAGAAGGTAATGATGGCCACTTGGAGTGATAGTGAGGACTCTAGCTCCGAGAAAGAATCATAAAAAATGGCCAACCTTTGCTTAATGGCACATCATGAGGAGGTAAATGCTGAAAACTTTTAAATTTTATATTTGATGAATTACAAGATGCTTTCACTGATCTTATGACTGAATTTAGAAAAGTTGTCTTGAAAAATAGAGACTTGAAAAAGCAAAATTCTGAACTCTTTCATGAAAAGAAAATAATTTTTGAAAAACTAAATTTGCTAACTCAAGAAAATCAAAAATTAAATAATGAATTAGCAAAAGTCAAACCATTTGTACAGAAATTTATTTATAGTTCCAAAAAATTGAATATGCTATTAAATGAATAAAAAAACTATTTTTAATAAGATCGAATTAGGATTCAAATCACATAAAAAATAAAAATTATTCAAAAATCTATTTGTTAAAGCTTCATCAAATTCTACCTCAAACATCTCATGCTATTGTTATTGTAAAGTTGATCACAAATCCTATACATGAGATTTTAGAAAATTAAATAAAAAATGATTAAAATGGTTTGGGTTCGAAAAGGAACCATAAGTACGAACTCCAAAGGACCTAAGATGACTTGGATATCTAAAAACTCAACTTAATTTTTTTGTGTAGGAGTATCTTGCAGCCCGTGACAAGAAATAATTTTGGTATCTCAATAGCAGTTGTTCAAGGTACATGATGAGTAACAAATCTCAATTTGTTATTTTTGAGCCTAAAGAAGGAGTGGTTATATTTGGTGATAGTGGAAAGGGATGCATTATTGGCATTGGTAACATTCATATCACTCCTTCTACTTTTATTCAAAATGTATTGCTAGTTGATGAGTTAAAATATAATTTACTTAGTATTAGTCAATTTTATGATAAAGGATTTAAAGTTACATTTGAATCTTTATTATGTATAGTTTCTAATCCCAATGATAATAGCATCATGTTTATAGGACATAGACATAATAATATCTACATGGTAGATTTAGATGATCTACATATGAAGAATGGTCAATATCTTGTAGCAATGGATGTCAAAATCAATGAGACTAGTTGGTTGTGGCATCTTAGATTAGGTAATGCTGGTACGGATTTACTTTCAAAATTAATTAAGAAGGACCTTGTAAGAGGATTACCAAAATTAAATGTTGAAAAGAATCAAATTTGTGATGCATGTCAATTTGAAAAATAAACTAGAAACTCTTTCAAACCAAAAGTTATAATTTCAACCTCTAGATCTTTAGAATTGCTACACATGAATTTATTTGGATCCACAAGGACTACTAGTCTAGGAGGTAAGAAGTATGGTTTAGTAATTATAGATGACTTTTCAAGATTCATATAGATAATATTTTTAGCACAAAAGGATGAAGCCTTCAATGCATTTTCTAAATTTTATCAAAAAGTTTTAAATGAAAAAAATATATCAATTATATGCATACGTAGTGATCATGGCACCAAATTCGAAAACCAATACTTTAAAAACTTTTATAATAAAAAAATAATTAATTATAATTTTTCTATACCTAGAACTCTATAATAAAATAAAGTAGTAGAAAGAAAAAAATCACACATTAGAAGAAATGGCACAAACTATGTTGTGTAAAAGTAATTTACCTAGATACTTTTAGGTTAAGGTAATAAATACTGCATGTTACATATTAAATCATGTTTTAATAAGGTCTATTTTAAAGAAAACCCTATATGAGCTTTGAAAAGATAGAAAACCAAATATCAACTATTTTTATATTTTTGGTTGTGAGTGTTTCATACTTAATAATGGAAAAGATAACTTAGAAAAATTTGATGCTAAGTCAGATGAAGGTATCTTTTTAGGATATTCCTTATCAAGCAAGGTATATAGAGTCTTCAACAAGAAAACTCTCATTATTGAAGAATCAATTCATGTTATCTTTGATGAATACAGTGATGAATTATCTAGAAAAGAAAATATCTTAAATGAGGATGCAAGTGATCTAAATGATAAGATAGATAATATAATACTAAATGATACACCACCTCAAAATAATGAAGAAGAAAAGAATGAAGAGCCTTCTCATAACCTAAGAGAGGAGTTACCAAAAGAATGGAAGAATGCACATGGACATCCTAAAGATCTAATAATCGGTGATCCATCATAAGAAGTAAAAATACAGTCTTATCTTAGAAATGTAAATAATTACTTAGCTTTTATCTCTCAAATTGAACCTAAATCAATAGAAGAAGCTGAAAATGACCCATTTTGGATAGAAGTCATGCAAGAGGAATTAAATCAATTTGAAAGAAATAAGGTTTGGATCCTAGTTGATAGACCAAATGATTATCTAATAATTAAAACTAAATGAGTATATAGAAATAAATTAGATGAATATGGTACCATCGTAAGAAATAAAGCTAGATTAGTGGTAAAATGATACAATCAGAAAGAAGGTATTGATTTTGATGAAATCTTTATCCTAATAGCTAGATTAGAAGTAATTAGACTATTCCTTGTATTTGCATATTTCATAAATTTCAAATTATATCAAATGGATGTAAAGAGTGCATTTTTTAATGGTTATATAGCCGAGGAAGTGTATGTTGAACAATAACCTGGATTTGAAAATCATTCATTTCCAAATTATGTGTTTAAATTATATAAAGCTTTATATGGACTAAAACAAGCTCCACATACATGGTATGAAAGATTAAGCAAATTCTTATTAGATAATGAATTTACTGAAAAAAATATAGATAAAATCTTATTCTTAAAAAGAAAAGATAAGAATTTGCTAAGTTTATGTAGGATGAGTTCGAAATGAGCATGATGGGAGAGCTAAATTTCTTCCTCAGACTTTAGATTAAATAAAATGAAGAAGGAATCTTCATTATCCAAATGAAGTACACACGAGAGATACTTAGAAAATTTGGAATGAAGAACTCGAGACCAATTGATATACCAATAAGTACATCTTGCAAACTTGACAAAAATGAAAAGGATAAGAAAGTAGATATTAAATTATATAGAGGTATGATATGCTCACTTTTTTATCTTACTGCAAGTAGATTAGATATAGTATTTAGTATTTGTATATGTGCTAGGTATCAATCAAATTCTAGGGAATCATATTTGCTTGCTGTTAAAAGAATCATTAGATACTTATCTGGGATACTTAACGTAGGATTATGGTATAATAGATCATCTCAATTTGAATTAATTGATTACTCTGATGCTGATTTTGCTTATTGTAAACTTGATAGAAAAAGTAGAAGTGACACATGTCAATTCATAGGAGTTAATTTAATTTCATGGTTTAGTAAGAAATAAAACTCAGTAGCACTATCTATGGCTGAAGTCGAATATATTGCTATTGGGAGTTGTTATGCCCAAATTCTATGAATCAAACAATAACTTGAAGATTTTGGATTTAAACTCAATAAGATACGAATAAGATGTGATAATACAAATGCAATCAACTTAACTAAAAATCTAATTTAATACTCAAGATCCAAACACATTGAAATAAGATATTATTTCATAAGAGATTATATTCAAAATAATGATGTGGTACTTGAGTTTGTGTGTATTGATAAACAATTAACTGATATATTCATAAAACCTCTTAGTGAAGAAAGATTCAACATTATTAGAAGAGAATTAGGGCTATTCTATCAACCAAAATAAATCTTACTTCTATGACTCAAAAAGGTGAAATTAATTTTAAAGAATCAAATTTTGAGTATATAATCAATCATTAATATTAAGGAAAATATCTAGATTTTATTTGAATACCAAATTTTCACTGAAACTTTAAAAGTTTTAGAACTCATACTCGAGTCAACTTGAGCAAACTCGTTGAAAATCATGAGTCGACTCGATGGTTGGGGCCACAGGCAAATAAAATGGATCTATGACTGTTCGCGATGTCCTAGAACTCCTTCATTTTGATGAGTTGAGGGTCTCTCTTCCTCCAAACTTAATCTAATAGTGTCTGCTTGCCTCCTTACCAACTACTCCCTTAGATTCGTGAAGTTAGGATTCAGATTTGGATCAAAATGGTTGGAGAAAGACGAGTGCGGAAGATTTGTAATACCCGTGGAGCCGAAGAACGGGAAAGAAGAAGGAAAGCCCGAATGGAATGGGCAACATCCCAACCAACTGAGGTTTCTCAACCCTTCGAGGAACCCGTTCAAGAAGAACTTCAATAAGATCAAGGTATACCGAGTTCACCCCCTCCCTTGCCTTCACCTATTGGTAGGATGGCTATTAGGGCTATTGCAATGGGAAGGAAGATTGATTTTAAGTTCTTTGAAAGTTATAATTTCTCTATTGGAACTTGGATTGATAGGATGGGATAGAAAAATTTTTGTACAATGAATATCCCAATGTACCCTAAGCTAGTTAGGGAGTTTTATAAAAACCTAAAGAGAGGATCTTCTGAAATTGTAACAACAGTCAAAGGTAAACAAATTGAATTATCGCAGGACAGTTTGGCACACATCTTTGGGATCACTAGAGAAGGACTCTTTCCAGACAAATTATCTGACAAAAAGAAAGGGCTGAGGCTTATAATCGGAAGAGATGACATTGTTGGGGATGTCCTAGCACCCACCTTATCTGTAGAGATGAGAGTTTTACATCACATCATTGGTGGGATTTTCATTCCTAAGTTAAGAAGGCATAACTTTGTGTCTGAAAGAGAGCTATGTATGATGTATTTAATGGTTCAGAAAATACAAATAAATTTGCTAGGGATTATGATGCATCAGATGAGAGAGGCAGTGTTCAGAAACAAAGTATGTTTCCCTTATGGTATGGCTTTAACTAGGATTTTAGAGGCAGTAGGAGTTCTACTGGAGAATGAAGGTTGTAAGAAGCTGTCTCACTTCGATGTATATGACATGAGAGCTCTGACTAGAATGTAGTATCATGTGGAGAGTGCCTAGAGTAGTGGAGGCAGGAGAGCCCAGGTCAGACTCCTTGGTCCATGTAAGAAGCTGTCTCACTTTGACTTGCATGCATGTTAGACTCCTTGGTCTGTGTTTCAAGATGGGTCGGATGGGGAGCCCGCGGGCCATTACCTAAAGTGCGTCGGTACCCTAGGGGCCATGCCGAGATGGTGCATGCCGGATCCCTAGCAGCACCGATGGCGTCTCCACAGGCGGGATCGAATGCCTGAGCTTCGACCGTCGGCGCAGCCCATAACGGTCTGTGCCCTGAGCTGAGCGGCAGACTGGCTCCACGCTATTCTGCATCCGATCAAGGCGCATCGCTGGCCCCCATCCACTTTCCTCCCAAAAATTTCAAGCACTATTTGACTCTCTTTTCAAAGTTCTTTTCATCTTTCCCTCGCAGTACTTGTTCGCTATTGGACTCTCGCCCGTATTTAGCCTTGGACGAAATTTATCGTCCGATTGGGGCTGCACTCCCAAACAACCCAACTCGCCGATAGCGCCTCGTGGTGCAGCAAGGTTCAGGTCGGATGGGGCTCTCACCCTCCCCGGTGCCCCTTTCCAGGGGACTTGGGCCCATTTCGTCACTGAGGATGCTTCTCCATACTACAATTCGAGAGGCATAGCCTCACGATTCTTAAGCTGGACTTGGTCTCAGTTCGCTCGCCGTTACTAGGAGAATCCTCGTAAGTTTCTTCTCCTTTGCTTATTGATATGCTTAAGCTTGGCAGGTGGCCTCGTCTGACTTGGGGTCACACGATCCTAGTACTGATATGCTTAGGAAGATGGGTAAAGAATATTTCTGATCAAGAGAGGAGAGTGCCTAGAGTAGTGGAGGCAGGAGAGCCCTTTACAACTATTGGCCCCAAAGATGCACCTGACCTTAGTATGTTTATGACTCCTCGAGCTCCATCCATAAGCAGATTCTCTCAGCCACCACCTACTGACTTTACATCCATGAAGAGACTGGCAGATATGATTTCTACCAGAGTTAGTAGAGACATATAGGATTTATCTGAGAGGGTGGTATTGGAAAATGTATCCTAAAGTCAATCATCTAAGTTGTAGATGGTTGAACTAAATATAATTTATATTTAAATTTTAATTAAATAAAATTATTATTCTGGTAATTTCATCACTTTGTGCATCTTCTTGTAATGAACTCTCAATAATGAAATTCTTAGAACTATTTAGACTCAACAAAGGAGGATTTGTTATTTAATCTTTAAACTGATCATGATAAAAAAATTCATTGTTACCTAGGACAACAACGTTAATCAAGAGTAGGTCGTTATGTGCCATAAGTGTTAGTTGTCCTCTTAACCAAGAAGCATAGTGATGCTGTTATAGCATGCAGGTGAAATATAGGGGTACATTTTATTGATCGTGACCTAACTATAGAGCTCTCTTCTATCAAGAGTTGCTCGTAAAGGATATGGGTATATGTGTCCTTTAGACCTAAGATCACCATGATGATTTGCAAGTAACTCATGATACTTAGGTATCGAACTATCTGAATTTCTAATTTAGTGATGGAAGACTATTGGGTGCAGTCAAGTACTTGGCTTGTCGGTGCATGAGTCAAATAAGATTGATCCCTCCAAGTGTTGGAGCAAGTGCATCCCTATATTTTAATTTAACAAATCTTTAGTCGGGATAGTCCATATGATGGATGCTGAATTTTGAAATACAACATGGATGAATTTTTAGAATTAGCAGTTAATCCTAGATCATCCTATGAGCATCGTGGTCAAGGGGATGAATTATACGGTAACCATATGCCACAAATTCATCGAAGTTGTATTACGATTTTTGACCTATTCGAACGTTGGATACCATTGCTAGATGGTCACATTGATTGGTACAGAAAATTAGTTCCTATGCTACCGACTTAGAATTCGAACCTATGGGGTCACACATAATAGGAGTTTCTATCTGATCTGATGGTTGATCAAAAATCCCACTGGATTGAGACTTAATTATTTATTAAAGAATTAATTAGCAATTAGATTGCTGATTAGCTCAATTTAATTAAGCAATGAGAAATTGATCAAGTCAAATTGAATTTGATTCAATTTAGTCGACCTGATCAAATCATGTGATGATCTAATTGCTTAGGAAGATGGACCCTGATTTGATTAGAGGTTGGACTCGATTAATTTCTAATTTGATTAAAAATTAATTAACTTAGATTAAACCTAATCTGATTGGATTTATCCTAGTTTTAATTGGTCAAGATAAATTGATTTGGATGAAATAAATTTGATCAAAATTCAAAGCTTATTTGAATTTCCTTCTCCCTGCACATTGACTTTTGACCCATTCTCCTTCTCAATGCACATTGGGAATGTGCATGGGATTTCTCCACACCAGAAGATTGTTTGTGCCTCCCTATTCCTGCATTTGACCTGGTCCAAAAGTTGGATGAGGTTGGGATTGTTTAAGTTTTGAATTCAAATGATAGATTTGAATTTTAATCACTCTACACCATGTCCTTTTATCTCATGCCCTTTTTGGTTTTATGTGAACATTCTCCATGCAAATATCTGATATTGACACTCTTTTCTTTTTCTCTTTGACCTAGTCCAAGTGTTGGATTAGATTAAATTCATTTGAATTTGAATTCAATGAGTTGGAGGTTGAAACAAGTTCAACCTCCCTAAGTTATCCATTCCTCACGCCATCCTTTGTTTTCTTGCCAAATTTTGAATTGTTCAAAGTATGGGCATGCTGATGAGAAGCTCCTCTATGAGTTTCTTAAGTAGTTTGGGCATTGGAAGTGGATAAGCTTCTTATTTGAATTCAAATTTAGATGGGAGGTTGAAACAAGTTTAATCTCCAACCCTTATCCTCTCCATGTGGTTTTCCCATCTCACGCACACCAATAAAAAGGGTATTTTTTTGGGCATGCATGGGGTTTTGATGAGAGGGCTGAGGTGTGAGACAAAAATTAGAGAAGGGCGCTTCTCTTCTGGCATGAGATTTTCCAAAGAGAGAAAAGTGTCAAGATCATTATGGATGTGTGCTGAAACTTTAGAGTTAGGACTCTAAGTTCTGGGTGGAGAGTTTTGAGTGCTGTGAGTATCAGATCTCCACCAATTTTCTACCACCATCACATCATCCTCCATAGAGTCTTCTGATCTTCTAGAGCATCCGAAAGTTCGAAAGCAGTTCATTAATTGGATCGACGAAGGTTGGCTGTCGAAGATTTCGAAGAGAAGCTAGCTCTAAAGGGACTGATCAAGACTAGGGACTCCGTGTAGATTCACCATAGAGGCCGAACATGTGTGCAGTTGCAGCATGACTAGAGAGCATCTTTCAGTGGATCTAGATTGCAGTGTTCATCTACCCATGCACAGGTACTATGTTCTGAACATAGATTGGTTAGCAAATATGATTTGCTGATCGAAAGTATTTTATTTTTTTAATGTATATTAACATGTCAAAGATTCTGAGTAGGATTTTATGATTAGATTATCACATGCATAGAATTAACTTTAGATTAATTCTACTTCTGCTGTAGTTAATTTTTGAAAAAGTTTCGAAAGGTATGCCTTAAACCCTACTAGATTTTCTTCAGATTGTATTAGAGCAACGGGTTGCTCAACATGCTTAAAGTAAAAATTAGAAAGATTTAATGTATAACACAATGCGCATGGACTGTAGGTTGTCGTGCTGTAAGGTTTATCCCTTATAATGGAGAGGTTGTCTTGGTACGTTGTGATCTATAACTTTGATCATAAAAATTTTATAGATGTGATCTAATAAATTTTTATAATATATTTTGAATTGATTTTAATCTAAATTTTATCATGAATTTATGTTTAGATTAGATCTAAATATTTTATGATTTTTATATAATGTACATAGGTTTAGATTAAACCTCAATAGAATCTTGTAAAGGTTCTGTTTGCTTGTCGAGCCAGCTGTCTTAGAAATCAAGCTAGCTCGACCAGCATGCCAGCTTGAAATAGTCTGCAGCCTTTTATTCGGGCCAGCTCGATCAGGAATCGAGCCGGCTTGGCTTCTATTTAGGCTGACTTGAATGGAATCCGAGCTAGCTCGATGGAAAGTTGGCCTTCTGGGCTTTTGCTCGAGCCGACTGTCTTAGGAACCGAGCCAGCTCGGCTCCTACTCGGGCCAGCTCGAATAGAATCCGAGCTAGCTTGATTGAAAAGTAGGCTAAAACTTTTTGCTGGTTATTTTTAATTGAATAAACCTACAACTAGTGCTTGTTTGTGAAATAAGCCGATCCATTTTTGAAATAAGTCGATCTATTTAGTGAAATAGTGCTAGGTTGTAAAGAACCTTTCAAAAAATTGAAAATTATTTTCGAAATACCGAATCCCAACCCATCAGCCCAAAATTTAATTAAAAAATTAAGTATTGTCTAGTAGGATCTAGAATTATGAATTAAAGATTCTAAGATAAATTCATAATTCTATGGGTTAAAGGGTTAGATGAATTAGGTCCATTAATTGGATTAGACCTAAGATTACTTAAAGAATGGATTAATCTAAAGTAGTTGATCAAATTTAACCAAGTGTTGATTTAGATTAGATCAAGGACACTCTAGAATCAACTTCAATAGTTATAGTTGGATAGGTCCATGGCTTTAACGAGACCAATATGGACTTAATTCATGGCTAAGTGGTATAGCCTGAAATTACTAGGTTGATCGGATCAGACCTAATTAACCGATTGATATTTAAGGTAAGTCTAGCAGTTTAGATCAATGGTTTTTAATTGGAAGCTACTCGTACTGATTCGATCTTTGATGAGTTAATGGCATATCTCTTCCACTGATCTCACTTACCTGGTCGATATGGTCGATTAGGATTTAATTAGATCACTTAATGATTCAAGCAAACCCATGCCACTAGGAATCAGTTTGATTGATTTCAATTCAATAAGATTGAATTAGATGCCCATGGATCGAAATTGATCTTAGTCCTCATTAATTAACTTGGTGAAGTTAGTGGAAGGATTTGACTTGGTGAAGTTAGTGGAAGAAATTGCTCCATGTCATTTCTATCTCTAAAATCATAAGTAAATTAAATCCTCTAAATTATTAGATCCTTAAAATGACTAAGTTATAGGGATAATTGAGTCATAGCCTCCCATTAAGGTAAATAATAAAGTGTCTAATTTTTTGGATGGACATTGGAGGTGCCTGACACCTAGTGTTCATTTGGATGTTGGAATTACTGTATATCATATGATGATTAGGTCGTACTTTCTTAATAGTGATTAGGTTAGCCAGAGTTTTTCTCAGGCTTGGTTATCATTAGTTTGATGCACCGAAGTCAATCATGTTAGACTTTTTCAATGGAGGCCAAAGCCTATTGATTTGACATCTGGGGCAAAATCTAAATATTAAAAATTATTTTAAAAAATAATTGATTATGAACCTACCTGTAGATGCATATGGGTTAGCCAGAGCCTACCTCCAACCCATACATAGTCTATGTAGATTTCTGTACCCATTAAGAAATTAGTGTAATTCCTTGAATTAGAGATAGAGGCTGTCAATTTTTTTAAAAACAGTGGAAGGATCTTTAGACTAAAGTCCAAATCTTTAGGATTAATTAATTCAAATACTAATAAGATTTCATGTTTTTCTTTTAGATAAATATAAAGGCTAGTACAAGTCTGTTTTGTTCACCGTTGGATAGTGACAAGCATTTAAGACCTAAAAACGAGGAGTCTAGTGTTAACCCTAATCAGGTAGACCCAAAGAAAAATGGTCCTCTTGACTTGAATAGACTGAACAGCAAAAACCAGCAAAGAGTTGCTGGACAAGGATGTTATATGATAACATCTTGCAATTTCACTGTTTGTGATACATCTACCCAGGGAGTTCAATTCACATATGCAATTTGTTACATGGACTTTAAATTGGTAGAAAGTTTGAGAATGATAATAGATTTCTTAATGTTGGGGATGGAAGTAAAGTTTCAGTCCTAGCATTGAAAACTCTTGAGCTATTTTTCAAAAATAATAATGTTGTTTTAAGTGATTGTCACTATTGTCCATCTTTTATGATGAACATAATATCTGTTGGGCTTTTGGCCCAAGATGGTTATTGTTTGTCAATGAAAGAAAATTATTATGATATCATTATGAATAGCATTACAGTAATGTATGGATAATTAAGAAATGACATTTATATTTTGTCACAGCCTATTAGTATAATGTACACATCAAACAAATGTCCAAAACTAAATTATATCTTCGATGCCTATCTTTGGTACTACAGGCTCAGTCATATAAACAAGAATAGGATCAATAAGTTAGTCAAGGAGTATATCCTTGACATCGATGATTGTGAATCATTGACTACCTATGAGTCATGCCTTCTTGGTAAGATGACCAAATTATCTTTTACTGAAAATGATGAATGGGCCAATAAGCTGCTAGGTCTAGTACATACTGAAGTATGTGGACCTATGAGCACATGTGCTAAAAGTAGATTCTATTACTTCATTGCATTTACTGATGACCTATCTAGGTATGGATATGTCTATCTTATGAAGAGTAAATTTGATTTGTTTAAAATATTTAAATGATATCAAAATGAGGTAGAAAAATAACTTAGAAAGAGTATTAAAACTCTTCAGTCAGACTGAGGAGGTGAATACTTTTCTAATAAAATTTTGATATATCTAGAAGAGAATGAGATTCTCTCACAATGAACCCCTCCTAGAATACCACAACATAATGGTGTATCTAAAAAGAAAAATCGAATCCTGTTGGACATAATTCGATCCATGATGGGATTTATGAGTTTGCCGATTTTTTTTTGAAGTTATGCATTAGAGACTGCATGTTATGTTTTGAACACTATTCTGAGCAAGTCTGTTGTAAAAACTTCATATGAGATATAGACTGGACGTAAGCCGACATTCTCTTACTTTAGAATTTGGGGTTGTCCGACTTATGTGAAATATTTGCAGGTAGAAAAGCTTGGACCTAGGTCCGATAAATGTTTATTTATAGAATACCTAAAGAAAACTAGGGGTTATTACTTCTACCTTGCTGAAGAGCAAAAGGTATTCGTCAGCAATAGAACAGTCTTTTTAGAAAAAGAGTTTCTTATGAAAGGAACAACTGCCTCTAATGTTGAGCTTGGAGAAGTTTGATAGGTGGAAGAATCAACACATTCTAGTAAACTTGCAGAACTAGATTTGATAAGATCAAACTTAGAGCCCGTTGTAGATGTACCATTGAGGAGATTCGATAGAGTACCATATCAATCGAATAAATACTATAATTTCTTAATCCGAGATAGTGATCCTATCGAACTTGATGAGAACGATGAGGATCCGATCATCTACATGGATGCTATGCGAAGGTCTGACTTTGATAAGTGGCTAGAAGCCATGAAGTCTGAAATGAAGTCTATGAAGGTCAAAAATGTATGGACACTGGTTGATCCAGCTGAAGGGGTAAAATCCATTGGGTATAAGTGAAATTTCAAAAAGAAATGGAGTGTAGATGGGAAGGTGAAGACCTATAAAGCTTATTTAGTTGCCAAGGGATATCGTTAGCATTATGGTATTGACTATGATGAGATGTTTTCTTCAGTGGCAATGCTCAAGTCTATTCGAATTATGCTTATGATAGCAGTAAACCTAGACCATAAAATCTGGTAAATGAATGTGAAAATGGCTTTTCTTAATGAAAAGCTGGACGATGAGGTGTATATGATACAGCCTGAGGGGTTCACATCCATAAATGAGTTCAAGGTGTGCAGGCTTCAGAGATCCATCTATGGATTAAAGCAGGCATCTTGGAGTTAGAACATGCATTTTGATAAGATGATCAAAACATATGGCTTTATTAAGAACAGAGAAGAACCTTGCATGTACAAATGGGCTAACGGTTTTGTAGTTGTATTTCTTGTATTGTATATGGATGATATTCTCTTAATCGAAAATGACATTTCTGCATTACAGAAAATAAAGGTTTGACTGTCATCGTAATTCTCCATGAAGGATTTGAGAGAAGCTTCCTACATCCTAGGGATGAAGATCTATAGGGATAGATCTACAAGATTGTTTGGATTGTCCCAGTCCACATACATTGATATCATGCTAAAGAGGTTCAACATGGAGAATTTCAAGAAGGGCTATCTTTCGATAGGCCATAGAATTTCTCTCTCGAAGAAGGATTATCCGACAACTCCTCAAGAAAGAGAGCGTATGAGTAGAATACCATATGCTTCGATAGTAGGTTCTATTATGTACGCCATGACATATACAAGATTAGACATGGCATACTTACTAAGGGTAGTGAGCAGATACCAGCCTGATCTAGGTGAGAATCACTGGAAGTTTGTGAAGACAATCTTGAAGTATTTGAGAAATACCAAGGACCAATGGCTTATCTATGGAGATACTGATTTGAAACTTATGGGATATACTAATTCTAGTTTTCAATCAGATCATGATGATAGTAAGAGTATGTTAGGTTATGTGTTTATCCTAAATGATGGAGTGGTTTGCTGGAAAAGTTCCAAGCAGCACACTATGGCCGATTCTATGTGCGAGGTAGAGTATGTCGCAGCATCTGATGTTGCGAAGGAAGCTATATGGCTATGAAAGTTTATCGATGAGCTGAGAGTGGCATCCTCCTTAGATGGTCCGATTCTGCTTTACTATGATAACATTGGAGCCATAGCTCAAGCAAAGAAGTCAAAGGCACATCAATGCACCCAACACATTTTGTGTCACTATCACCTTGTACGAAAAATCATAGAGCAAGATGACGTCGACTTTTAGAAGATTAACAGAAAGGAGAACGTGGCTGACCCATTTACTAAAGCTCTCAGAATAAAAGAGTTCGATAATCATAAATGAAAGATGGATAATTGATACTATTCTGAGTGGCTTTAGTCTAAGTGGAGTTGTTGAAAAATGTATCCTAAAGCCAATCATTTAGATTGTAGATGGTTGAACTAAATATAATTTATATTTAAATTTTAATTAAATAAAATTATTATTCTGATAATTTCATCACTTTGTGCATCTTCCTATAATGAACTCTCTATGATGAAGTCTTTAGGACTATTTAGACTCGACAAAGGAGGATTTGTCATTTAGTCCTTAAATTGATCGTGACCAAATGATTCGTTGTTACCTAGAATGATAACATTAATTAAGAGTAGATCATTGTGTACCATAAGTGTTGGTTGTCCTTTTAACCAAGAAGCATAGTGATGCTGTTATGGCATACAGTTGAAATATGGGGTACATTTCACTAATCGTGACCTAACTACGGAGCTCTCTTTTGTTAGGAGTTGCTCGTAAAAGATACGGATATATGTATCCCTTAGACCTGAGATCACCATGGTGACTTGCAAGCAACTCACTATACTTAGATATCGAACTATCTGGATTTCTAATTCAATGATGGAAGGCTACTAGGTGCAGTCAAGTACTTAACTTGTTGGTGCGTGAGTCAAGATGGGATTGACCCCTTTAAGTATTGAAGTAAGTGCATTATTATATTTCAATTTAGCAAATCTTCGATCGGGATAGTCCATATGATGGATGTTGAATTTTGAAATATAATGTGGATAAATTTTTAGGGTTAGCCATTAACTCTAGATCATCTTATGAGCATTGTGGTCAAGAGGATGAATTATATGGTAACCATATGTCATAGGTTCTCGATATTGCATTACGATTTTTGATCCATCCAGATGTTAGGTACCATTGCTAGATGGTTACATCGATTGGTATAGAAAATTACTTTTGATGCTACCAACTTAGGATTCGAACCTATGGGGTCACACATAATAAGAGTTCCTACCTGATCTGATGGCTGATCGAAAGTTCCACTGGATTGAAACTCAATTATTTATTAAAGGATTAATTAGCAATTAGCATGCTAATTAGCTTAATTTGATTGAGCGATGAGGAATTGATTAAGTCAAATTGAATTTGATTCAATTTAGTTGACCTGATCAAATTATGTGATGATTTAATCGCTTAGGGAGATGGATCCTGATTTTATCAGAAGTTGGACTTAATTAATTTATAATTTAATTAAAAATTAATTAAGTTAGATTAAGTCTAATCTAATTGAATTTATCCTAATTTTAATTGGTCAAGATAAATTGGTTTGGATGAAACCAATTTGATCAAACTTCAAAGCTTGTTTGAATTTTCTTCTCCCTACGCATTGACTTTTGATCCATTCTCCTTCTCAATGCACATTGAGAATGTGCATGGGATTTCTCCATGCTAGAAGAGTGTTTGCACCTCCCCTATTACTATATTTGACCTGGTCCAAAAGTTGGATGAGGTTGGGATTGTTTAAGTTTTGAATTCAAATGATAGATTTGAATTTTAATCACTCTACGCCATGTCCTTTTATCTCATGCCCTTTTTGGTTTTATGTGAACATTCTCCATGCTAATATCTGATATTGGTGCTCTCTCCTTTTTCTCTTTGACCTGGTCTAAGTGTTGGATCAGATTAAATTCATTTGAATTTGAATTTAAATGAGTTGGAGGTTGAAACAAGTTCAACCTCCCTAACCTATCCGTTCCTTATGCCACCCTTTGTTTTCTCACCCAATTTTGAATGGTTCAAAGTATGGGCATGCTGATGAGAAGCTCCTTTATGAATTTGTTAAGTGGTTTTGGTGTTGGAAGTGGATAAGCTATTTATTTGAATTCAAATTTAGATGAGAGTTTGAAATAAGTTCAACCTCCAGGTGTGCATGGGGTTTTGATGAGAGGGATCTGAGGTGTGAGATAGAAATTAGAGAAGGGCGCTTTTCTTTTAGCATAAGGTTTTCCAAAGAGAGAAAAGTGTAAAGGTCATTTTAGGGGTGTGTTGAAACTTTAGAGTTGGGACTCTAAGTTTTGGATGGAGAGTTTTGAGTGCCGTGAGTGCCAGATCTCCACTGGTTTTTCACCACCACCTCATCATCCTCCGCAAAGTCTTCTGATCTTCTGGAGCGTCCAAAAGTTTGAGAGTAGTTCATCGATTGGATCGACGAAGGTCGGCTGTCGAAAGCTCTGGAGAGGAGCTAGCACTTTGGAGGGGTTGATCAGGACCAAGAGCTTCGTGTGGACTCACCATAGAGGCCGAACACATGTACGGCTATAGTGCGATGGGAGAGCATCTTTCGATGAATCTAGATTGCAGTGTTCATCTATCCGCACATAAGTACTATATTTTGAACATAGATCGATCAGCAAATATGATTTGCTGATTGAAAGTATTTTATTTTTCTAATGCATATTAATATGTCAAAGATCCTAAGTAGAGTTTTATGATTAGATCATAGCATGCATAGAATTAACTTTAGATTAATTCTACTTCCATTGTAGTTAATTTTCGAAAAAATTTTAAAAGGCATGTCCTAAACCCTACTAGGTTTCCTTCAGGTGGAGGGTGTGCAGGTAGAGATGAGACCTATATCTCAGAGGCTCACCATTTTAGAGCAGAGGGAGCACACACATGTCATACCCACTGATTACTCTAGTATTTTTGAGGACTTGCTCAGCTCAGGAGGAGAGTCGAGTCTGTAGAGATAGAGATGATGGCAACTATTACTGTGTTGGAAAATATATCCTAAAGACAATCATCTAGGTTATAGATGGTTGAACTAAAAGTAATTTATACTTGAATTTTAATTAAATAAAAATTATTATTTTGATAATTTCGTCACTTTGTACATCGTCCTTTAACAAACTCTTTGTGATGAAGTCCTTAGGACTTTTTAGACTCAATAAAGAAGAATTTATCATTTAGTTCTTAAACTAATCATGACCAAATGATTCGTTGTTATCTAGGATAATAACATTAATCAAGAGTAGGTTGTTGTGTCATAAGTGTTGGTCATCCTCTGAACCAAGAAGCATGGTGATGCTGTTATGGCATGCAGGTAAAATGTAAGGATACATTTCACTGATTGTGACTCAATTGTGGAGCTCTCTTCTACCAAGAGTTGCTCGTGAAGGATATGGGTATATGTACCTATTAGATCTGAGATCACCATGGTGACTTACAAATAACTCACTATACTTAGGTACCAAACTACCTAAATTTTTAATTCAGTGATGGAAGGCTACTGGGTGCAATTAAATACTTGGCATGTCGGTGTATGAGTCAAGATGAAATTGACCCCTCCAAGTATTGAAGGAAGTGCATTGCTGTATTTTAATTTAGCAAATCCTCAGTCGGGGTAGTCCATATGATGGACACTAAATTTTGAAATACAATGTGGATGAAGTTTTAGGGTTAGCAGTTAACTCTAGATCATCCTATAAGCATCTTGGTTAAGGGGATGAATTATATGGTAACCATATGCCACAGGTTCGTCGATGTTGCATTATGATTTTGGATCTATCCGAATGTTGGGTACCATTGCTAGATGGTCACATCGATTGGTACAGGAAGTTAGTTTCTGTGCTACCAGCTTAGAATTCAAATCTTTGGGGTCACACATAATAAGAGTTCCTACCTGATTTGATGGCTAATCGGGAGTCCCACTGGATTGAGATTTAGATATTTATTAAAGAATTAATGAGTAATTAGATTACTGATTAGCTCAATTTAATTGAGCGATGAGAAATTGATCAAGTCAAATTGAATTTGATTCAATTAAGTTTGACCTGATCAGATCATGTGATGATCTAATCGCTATGGGAGATTGGGACCTGATTTGATCAGAGGTTGGACTCGATTAATTTTTAATTTAATTAAAAATTAATTAAGCTAGATTAAGCCTAATCTGATTGGATTTATCTTGATTTTAAATGGTCAAGATAAATTAGTTTGGATGAAACCAATTTGATCAAAATTCAAAGCTTGTTTGAATTTTCTTCTCCTTGTGCATTGACTTTTTACCCATTCTCCTTCTTAACACACATTGGGAATGTGCATGGGATTTCTCCATGCCAAAATTAGAACTTACGCCCTCCATCTTTCTACTTTTAACTTGGTCCAAGAAGTTGGATTAGGATGAATCACTTGAATTTTGAATTCAAGTGTGTTGGAGGCTAAAGTTTGTTCAACCTCCCATACTCCACGCCATTCTCTTTTTGTCGCCAATATTTTTTCATTAGCATGCGCATGTAGAGGAAGAGTCCTTCCACGTGTTAAACATTATGATGGATGATAAGTACCATAAATTCATCAATAAAAATATTAATTTATCAATTAATTCATATTAATTTTTTAAGAATTAATAATAATTGATACATATTTTTAAAAAAATTATATTTTTATTTATTAAAAAAATAATTAAAAAAAATTAAAAATTAAAAATTATTATCAATGGAAAGAGCTTATTTTTTTGATCATAATAAAATAAATTTTGAGCAAAACAGAGCTAAAATGAAGAAGATATGAATTTCTAAAGAAATAAAATAAATAAAAATTAAATAAAAAATAACATACAGCTCAATCGGCTCAAGCCGCTGCGCCATATCAGCCAGTGCATCCAAATATGCCGAGCTAAGTCGGCAAAGTTAATTAGGTGCCCATAGATCGAAATTAATTCTAGTCCTTATCAATTGACTTGGTGAAGTTAGTGGAAGGATTTGACTTGGTGAAGTCAGTGAGAGCAATTAGTTCATGCTATTTCTATCTCTAAAATCACAAGTAAATTAAATTCTCTAAATTATTAGGTCCTTAAAATGACTAAGTTATGGGAATAACCGAGTCATAGCCTCCCATTAAGGTGAATAGTAATGAGTCCAATTTTTTTGGTGGATATTGGAGGTGCCGAACACTTGATGTTCATTTGAATGTTGGAATTACTATACATCATATGATGATTAGGTCGCACTCTCTTAATGGTGATCAGGTTAGCCAGAGCTTTCCTCGAGCCTGGTTATCATTGGTTTGATGCACCAAAGTTAATCATGTTAATGGTTGGACCTAACCAGATCTTTTTAATGGAGGCCAAAGCCTACTAATTTGGCATCTAGGGTAAAATCTAAATACTAAAAATTATTTAGAAATATAATTGGTTATGAACCTACCTGTAGATGTACATGGGTTAGCTAGAGCTTACCTTGGGCTCATCTGTAGCCTATGTAGATTTCAGTATCCACTAAGAAATTAGTTATTGCCGAGAGGTAGCAACCCAAGAGGGGGGAAGAATTGGGTTCTTATAAAATTTTAACCAAATTTACTTTCTAAATAGGTATGTGCTTTGATTTTAACTTAAGTAGTATGGTTCAAATGTAAACAATATAAGCAACAACAATTTTAGGATATACAAATGCAATGAAAAAATTTGAACGCTAATCTAAGCAAAAAATAAAACAAGTAAAGCAAGAATTAAAAATATAACACAAACACACAAGGTTTTATAGTGGTTCGGAGCAATCCACTCCTACGTCCACTTTTCAAGCTTTTCTTGGGATTTTCACTGTAATCTACTCTTGATTACAATGTGTTTGTTTTCCCAGGCTCACAAAAAAACCTAGTTGATTTTCATAGGAGCACCAACTAAAATCTTATACTAATAGTTTTTTGGGATCACTATTAACCTAATTGATTTTTTGGGCTCACCAACCAAAACCTATAATGTCCAATTTTGGGCTTGGATGGGCCTAATCCCCAAGTTTCTTTTTCCAAAGAAACTTGTAAAGAAATCAAAATTATAAGTACAAAAATTCAGCACAAAAATAAAAATAGAAATGAAACTCTTTAAATTCTAATGAAGAAGCTAATGATGTGCTTGATCAAAGCTTGGCTTTTTTTCAATTTGTACTTGTGAGGATGAAGAAGATGTTGGAGAAGATTGCTTTGAAGGCTCGCTGAAATCTATACACAACTTTTCTCCTTTTTTCTTTTCTTTGAATATTCAATGTTCTGCACCGAAACTAAAAGATTCTCTCTTTAAATATTTTTTTTCTTGCTTTCCAATTGATTCTCTACCTTTAAATATCTTTAGAGATGGTTGGAGTAAGAGTTCTAGCTATTGGAAACTCTGAAATAGCCGTTGAGATCGAAAAATAGTCATTGCAAAACTATCCATTGAAGGCGGTCTGCACAGAACGAGACCTCTTAATTTTTTATGAGACCTCTCATCAGAGTTCGAGATCTCTCAGTTTTAAATCGAGATGTCTCACCAGAATCATGAGACCTCTTGAAAATCCTATGAGTCCTCTCGCTCTTAGAGCACAGAAACTAAGTTTTTATCTCCTGAGATCGAGACGTCTCAAGTTCTGAATGAGACGTCTTGCTGAAACTGTGAGACCTCTTGAGAATCCCACGAGACCTTTCAAAATCATGCCAAATAATATTTGGGCATGCCAGTCCACTCGAGAGTTTTCGAAAAAATTTTGAGACATCTCGAAAACTGCTCCAAGGCTATTTTGAGGGATTTTTTGCACCAATCAAGGGGATTTGATTTTTATTTGATTTTTACTTTATGTATTCCTTACTTTGGTCAAAGAGCTCTCTTTCTTCTGATCTTTGAAATCTTAAGAAAAATCTTTTCTTTAAGAATCTTGACTTGATGAATTTTTGTAGATCTTTTTTGAAATGATTTTTCAATTTAGATACTTGGAAAGATTTACGTCCACTCATGAAACACATGGTTAAATACTCAAACATTCAAAGTTTTGCAATCATTAAAATCAATCATGAGGTCAACAATCTTCTCCTTTTTGATAATGGCAAAACTTTGAGTATATGCATAATAAAATAAATAATGTATTTCAATGCATTTTGCTAATATGTATCATGAAGACATGAAGTACTAAATCAAACACATGAATGCATACTTCATAAATATTCTCAATTAATCTTTAAAATATTAAAATTTTAAGTTTTTTAAGCATCAATCCTTCTAGCATATGCACAACATCTTCTCCTCCTTTTTGACAACATCAAAAAGCTCGTGGGAAGAAATAAGAAACCATCAAAATCAACATTAAAGCATTAAATTGAGAGATGTATTGAGTTCATAAAATCAATTTAAATGAATCAACTTCCTTTCAAAAATTTGTCCTTTAACTCAAACTAAGTTTCAAATATTCATTTTAATTTTAGAAGGCTCTCTCTCATTTTGAATTAATATGATCTTTAATCAGATTTTTAGATATGCACTTTTAAACTTTAAGGAGAATAGAGCTTTTCAAAAGATTTGAACATGAAATCAAGCATAGCATTTAATTCAATATTCAATCTTTTTTTTTCTTAAAAAATTTTAGTCAATTGAGTTCGAGAAAGATATGTATCGAGAATGTATCGAGCAAAGTAAAATAACTAGTATCAAAGTAATAGATAGATACATTTTCAAATTTATTTTTTTGAGTAAAAATTACTTTAATACTAATAGTTTATAAAAAATTTATAATGCACATTAGAAATTTAGTATCAAATTTAAATTTTTAAATAAGTTTTAAATTTGAGTTTAAAGATTCATTTCTTGGAGTAAACATATGTTTTAAATTCAATTTTGCTTTGAATAGTTATAAAAAATGATATAGCAATCAATTAAAGTAAACTAAATTGAATAAATATATGAAAGTCTAATTTAAGAAGATTATAAATTAATTGATTGAGAACTTAAAATCAAAATATATTTATCTTAAAATAAATTAATCATAATTTTCAATTAAATTAAGATAAAAAAATATTTCTTCTCTTATTTTGGAGATACCAAGAGTTTCTTTTTTTCTTAATGTTTCAATAACATTATCTCCCCCTATTTTTCATAACTTTGGCTCGATTATTTTAGCTTACAAGTTTTCTCCCTCTTTTTCTTTCAAATCAAGCATATTTAATATGAATTTAACTACTAAATTCAGATATTCTAAAATTTAAAAAAAAAATTAATTTCAAAGCCCTTTTTAAAATAAGTGATCAATTCTTTTTTAATATATTTTTTTTCTTACTTTAGCAAACAAAGTCATTTCTTTGAAAGATTGTCTTGATATCAATTAAACTGAAATTAAGACTAAATCATGATATTCTTGATTCAATACCATTTAAAGATTAATTTGCAAATTTAGCTTGATACCAATGATTTTAGTTTTGAATTGATAAAGATAAATTGATTCAAATAAATTAATTTGAGTTGATATTAGCAAATCAGTCAAGATACACCATAAAAAGATTTTAGGTTATTCTTCAAAATATCATCTCTTTCTTTTCTTAAGAAAAATCAAGCAATTATAGTTTAAGAAAAGATATAAATTTTTGAATTTATCTCAAATGATATTATATCAAATGATATAGTAGTGCAAAACTAGATTTAAAATAAAGATATTATTCTCTTTTTGCCAAAAGATAGATCAATCAAATACATGGCAAATAGTAAAATATTTGATACCAATTACTTAAAATTAAAGTTCTCTTTAAAAATTTAGCTTTAAGGATAAATGATAACTTTCTTGAAACATCTTGTTAGACATCAACTTCAAAAGATTCAAGAAGATCATTTTTTAAATTTAATTTTCAAAATCAATCAATTGAAATAAAATAAGAATGTCCATTAATAAATTCTCTTTTAAGATCAAAGAGTCAATCAAATTGATGATCAAGAGAGATATTCAAGAAAATTTAGAGGATCATAAAAAATAATCAATTGGAGGGGTTCTAATAATTAATTTAAATAAGATCAAATCAAGAGAAAACTAGATGAAGGTTTTATATGTTTAGTTCAACTAGAGAGTTTCAAAATTTTAGAAGAATTTTGATAATTTAGCTTTTTATAGGAAATGCCAAAAAAATTAGTTTTTCTTGTAGGTTTAGCAATTAAAATATTCACACCCAATTAAGTATTTTTAAATTAAATTTATTAATTATAAAATTGACATGAGGAGGCTTAAGATATCGTGCTAAATTTTAAGATAAAACCATTTCATTCATAGCATGATATATAGAAGAGAGCATGTTAATTTAAAAATCAAAGTATTCAAATCATTTCAAGCATCAAAATCATTCAATCATTCTAATCTCATCGAAACATAGAGAGCATTTCAAGCAAGTAAATATGATATGAAACTACATAAATAGATTATTAGAATTAATAAAATTAATTAAATACATATTGATGGTATGATGTGAGAAAAGTTTAAATTTTATCCAAAAGCATCATCCATCCATTTTCATTTTCATGGTATCCATCAAAAAATTTTTCTCTTTTTATTCCATTGGATCCTTGGTGTACCTGCAAAATCATTTACTAGATTTTGGTACCCAAGTCATCTTGGATCCATGGATGTTAGAGTACATGGTTCCTTTTGGAAACCATATTTGCTTTATCACGGCTTGGCCAATTCTTTTAAAGTTGCATTCCAAAATTTTGTGGTCAATTTGATTACATCTAAAGCATTTAATGATATAATCTTTAGTTGAAGCTCTTGTAAAAATATTTCTAGCATTTTGCTACTTTTTAGAAACATTAAAACTAGTTTCTATTTTATTGAAAATAGTCTCATTAACTTTTACCATAGATTGGAGATTTTGAAAACTAATGGTAAACTTTTTAGCAATAGATTTTAAAACATCAATCTCTCTTCTTATTTTTTTATTTTCTCCTAAGAGCTCTTTCTTTTAATTTTTTAAAAAAAATTATTTTCTTTTAGTGAGAATCTTAAAGTATCATTATCCTTTCTAAGCTCCATGTTTTCTTTAACTAAATAATTTTCAGATTTAATCCATTCTTCTTTTTTTTAGCTAAAGTATTTTTTCTTTTAAAATATCTTCTTTTTCAATCAATAGTTTATTCTTTTCATTAGTTAGAAGGGATTAGATCTTTTAAGCTCATTATTTTTTAGCCTTAATTTTTTGTATTCATCCATTAAATCGCTAAAGGCTTCAAAATAACTCATCGAATATGAACTTGGAGGAGTTTTTAGATTTCACCTCATCCTCAATGGCCATGAGGCAAAGATTTTCTACTTTCTTTTTTTCATCTGAGCTTGAAGTATCACTATCATCTCAAATTCCTAGCATAGCTCTTTTCTTGGTTCTTTTGGGATACTTTTTGAGCAGGAGGCAATTCAGCTTGTAGTGTCCCTTTTTATTACAGTTATAATAGGTGACACTCTTTCTTTCTTTTTCTTCTTTCTTCTTTGTCTTTTTCATAGTTTTCTTTATGAGGAACTTCTTGAATTTACTTATGAGTAGTTCCATGTCTTCATCATTATCTTCACTCTCTCCTTCATCTTCTTCTTCTTTCGACTCATCGCTTTCTTCATGTTGTGCAATGTATTTGAAGACGATGGTCTTCATCTTTTTTGGTTCTTCTTCTTCTTCCTTTTCAGCCAAGTTCAACTCATAAGTCATGAGTGAAACCATCAATTCTTCTAGAGATAGCTTGGTGAGGTCTTTTGCTTCTTGTATGGCTATCACCTTTGCTTCCCATTCCTTTGGCAAAGACCTTAAAACCTTGCAAACAAGTTCATAGTTAGTAAAAATTTTGCCAAGACCGTTTAGAGCATTAATAATATCAATAAATTTAAAAAATATTTTAGAAATTAACTCATATTTTTTATTTTAAATATTTTATATTTATGAACAAGTAAATTAATTTTGGATTCTTTTACTTGGCTTGTTCCCTCATGAGTTGCTTCTAATCTTTTCCAAATTTTCTTTGCTGATGTATAAATGGATATTCTATTAAATTCTTGTACATCAAGAAAGCAATAAAGAATATTGATAACTATAGCATTTAATTGAGCCATCTTCTTATCAAAATCATCCAAATTCTTTTTTGATTTGAGAATAGAGATACCATTAATTTCAATTATGGGTGTGTGTGGTCCTCTAGTTATGACTCCCCACATGTCATAATCTAAAGCTTGTATAAAAATTTTTATTCTAACTTTTCAAAATATATTATTTATGCCATTAAATAGTGATGGTGTAGATATGGATTGGCCCTCAATAAATAATGAACCAAATGGGGTTGCCATGATCTTTTACTTTAGATGGTTAGGTCAATAATTAATAATAGAGCACCTGCTCTGATATCAATTATTGCTCAGAGGTAGCAACCCTAAGAGGAGGATGAATTAGGATTCTCATAAAATTTTAACCAAATTTACTTTCTAAATAGGTATGTGCTTTGATTTTAACTTAAGTAGTGTGGTTCAAATGTAAACAATATAAGCAGCAGTAATTTTAGGATATACAAATGCAATGAAGAAATTTGAAAGTTAATCTAAAGAAAAAATAAAACAAGTAAAACAAGAATTAAAAATATAAGACAAACACAAATAGTTTTATAGTGGTTTGGAGCAATCCACTCCTACGTCCACTTTTCAATCTTTTCTTAGGATTTCCACTATAATCTACTCCTGATTACAGTGTGTTTATTTTTCCAGGCTCACAAACAAACCTAGTTGATTTTCATCAGAGCACCAACTAAATGAAGGGAAATCCTGATTTCCCGGTCCAGGTTCGTCCAGATCTGATTAGATCAAGAGATATATTTCCAAAATTTTCTCTTGATCTCAATCAGATCTTGATATATTTTAGATCTGATTCTTATTATTTTAATAAATAAAATAAAATAAGATAAATTAAATCAAATTTAATTTACCTGATTTGGGTAATCCTATTACCCTGTAGATGATCCTGATTGCAGCGGAAGGTTCTGGATCTAGCCACGCAAGTGCCTGGCCTCTACCGGTATCCACTCGGGTTGGATCTGGAGATCCTCTTCTTCTCTATCACACCTCCAAAAATCAGATCTGGATCTGATCTGGAGGATCTTCAAAACTCTTTTGAAGATCTGCAGTCGTCCTTTTGCAGCAGCGCAGCCTTCTTGCTTTTGATCGCCTTTCCTTGATCTGAATCGCACCAACCTAAATCCAAAATCCTTTTGGACGTGGAGAGGAGAAGGAGGAGAAAGACTATGGCATGGAGGAAGAGGGGAGAGGCAGCCTTGGGGCGTGGGAAATCTCTATTGAATTAGGGTTGGGCGCAGGGTCTTATTTATAGACCTCTTGTGATCCAACTCCTCTTCCTCTCAACCAATCACAACCCTTTGTGAAATCAGATCTAAATCTGATTGGTTGGAATAGAGACCCCTGGATTCCTCCTTAGAGGGTGCCTAAGACCAGTCAAACTGGATTCTTAGTAGAACTCTGATTGGAATCCAAAAGGGAGGTGGAGTCCTTGTCCAACAAGGACTCCTAGGCGCCTCCTACTTGGGCTCACGCCACCCTTGGCGTGCGCCCTTCTCCTTGCCAGGTTCTGGCAGGGGGACAGGCCCCCACCAGCTCTCCAATAGGTGCATGACATGTGGTCAAAAGTCAAAGGGTCAATGGTCAACGTTTGACCAGTCAAAGGTAGACTTTTGACCAAAGTCAAAGAACAAGAAATGGCAGGTAATGTCTTACAAAATAAGACAACCTTTTCTGACTTGGACAACCTCCAGTCAGACCATATGAAGGCCTCTGATTGAGCACAAACTCCTTTGGCTCAGTCAGGACAACTTATTTATGATAGTAAAAGAAGAACGTTAGGTTCAATCGAGTGCTAGCACGATTTCCTTGAACCTAATTGAATCTCATTCAGATCAATTGAACTAGATCAGTTCAATTGATGATCACCAGATTCAAACCCTTGTTTGTGTGACCCAGTTAGGTTCAGTTCTGTATGGTAATGGGATATGTCATGATCTCTATCATAGACATCATCGAAACTCCTTTCGATGGATCAGAACTCTTCTGATTCGAACAGCTAGAATGATCGATCATCTAAATCATTCTAATTGCTCCCAAAATCCACCAGTGACACCTAGCAGTATATGGTGGCAACCCATCAGAGCTGAATGCGAACCTCTTGGTGCAGCTACCTGTGTGATTAAGTTCTTCTATCTTGAGCCCCGATCAGATTAGGGTTAAGGTGAACTCGTCAAACCCTAGTCTCTGTCATATGATGTAATCATTCGATTCGAGTCCAATGTGAAAATCTAAATAGAAACTCTTTCTATTATTTCACTCTACCATGGCCATGGATTTTTGGACTTGATTCTCATGATCATCATAGGGCTACTCCTCTACCACCGAGGTAGATAGATTCCATCTTGATGCAATCCAGTTCCTACAATGAACATGCTATAGCCAACATACACCTCAGGGTTCCATATGGCTAGGAGACCGAGTAATGGTGTAGTCAAACTATAACACCCTCAAGGTGAACTGCCGATGCATCTCAGGTCAAAGAACCAGACACACTACTGCAGCATCGAGTCAGTCATTGACGAGAAGGTAGACTCCCTAATGACTACTCGAGGTGGTCACGCTCAGTGCCCTCGTTCTCTAATGAGTACCTGTACTCTCGCTCCGGTGTCTCCACACCGTAGACTCAAGACTCATCTACTAAAGAGAAGCGATTGTACACCAACCTTCCGGATCAATCACCATCCTCGTGATGATCCTATGGTCGGGAGCTGTTTATGAGTTAATAATGATTATTCATGTCTTAAATTTTCAACTCTTGAAAATATGAATTATCATTACCATTAACTCAAAGGATGTATCACAGACACTAAATACATATGTGTGATAGAAAATAACCCATTTCATTAATTATAGTCAAAATTATAATTTTGCCCCTAGAAGTGTATTACAAGTGTCAGCCAATTCTGGCTTCTAGGGCACATATATCTAACAATCTTCCACTTGTCCTAAAGCCAATTGGCTACAAGTCTAAGTCCCATCTTCTCAAGGTGGGCTTCGATCTTCTGCTGGCCCAACGGCTTTGTAAGTGGGTCTGCCACATTATCTGCGGAGTTGACTCTCTTGACCTCAATGTAACCTTTCTCAAGATAATCGCGGATGAGATGATATCGCCGCTCAATGTGCTTGGACTTCTGGTGAGACCTCGGCTCCTTAGCAAGGGCTATGGCGCCATTGTTGTCGCAGTAAAGAGGAATGGCATCTGATGGCATTACTCCAATTTCTGCAGCAAACTTCTTGTACCAGAACGCTTCCTTTGCAGCCTCTGATGCAGCTATATATTCTGCTTCCATGGTGGAATCTGCTATCACAGTTTGCTTGGAACTCTTCCAGCTGACAGCTCCACCATTGCACACAAACAGACTTCCAGATGTCGACTTTCGATCATCTATATCAGACATGAAGTCCGAGTCTGTGTATCCTTGAACTTGGAGTTCTCCGTTACCAAAGACCAACATCATATCCTTAGTTCTTCTCAAGTACTTAAGGATACATTTCACAGAAGTCCAGTGTTCTTCACCTGGATTTGACTGATATCTGCTTGTGACACTCACAGCATGGGCTATATCAGGTCGTGTACATAGCATGGCATACATGAGGCTCCCTATTGCAGAAGCATAAGGGATCTTGCTCATTCGTTCTATTTCCTCAGGTGTGCTGGGGCAAATCTTCTTGGAAAGATGAATACCATGTCTGAAGGGTATTAATCCCCTCTTAGAGTTTTCCATACTAAACCTCTTTAGTACTTCCTCTATGTACATCTTCTATGAAAGTCCTAGCATCCTATTCGGTCTATCCCTATAGACCTTAATTCCTAGAATAAAGGATGCTTCACCTAGGTCTTTCATGGAGAATTCCTTGGACAACCACATCTTGACTGATGTCAACATGGGAATATCATTCCCAATAAGGAGGATGTCATCCACGTACAATACGAGGAAGACAACAGCGCTCCCACTGACCCTTTTGAAAACACATGGTTCCTCTTCGTTTTTTGATGAAACCAAACTTTTTGATCACATCATTGAAACGAGTGTTCCAGCTCCGAGATGCTTGCTTAAGTCCATATATGGACCTTTGCAGCTTGCAAACCTTGTGATCAGTATCACTGGATGTGAAACCTAGCGGCTGTTCCATATAGATATCTTCCTCAAGATATCCATTTAGGAATGCCGTTTTCACGTCCATTTGCCATATTTCATAATCGAAATAGGCTGCAACAGCAAGCAATGTGCGGATGGATTTTAGCATAGCTACCGGAAAAGGTATCCTGATAGTCAATGCCTTCACGTTGACTATAACCTTTTGCCACCAGTCTAGCCTTGAATGTCTCCACATTCCCATCTGCACCAATCTTTCTCTTGAAGATCCATTTACACCCAATAGGTACTATACCTTCTGGTGGATCTACCAAGGTCCAGACTTGGTTTGAGTGCATCGAGTCGATCTCTGACTTCATTGCCTCAAGCCATTTCTCGAAGTCAATATCTGATATCGCCTCGTTGTAGGTTTTGGGATCATCTCCATGAGCACCATTACCTACGAGGAACATTTCCTCTACATCCTCTGAAATAATACCTAAGTATCTTTCAGGGGGACGGAAAACTCTTTTCCGATCTACGAGGTGGAGGAGGTAGTGTTCTTATTGGCTCAACCTGATTTGGTTCCACTTGGTCCTTAGCTCGTTCTGCTTGTTGAGACTTTCTCATCAAGCTTAATCTGCTTTCCAATGCCGCTATCTTGAATAAACTATTTTTCAAGAAAGT
>QRFJ01005949.1:0-22813 GCA_006176705.1 Cocos nucifera | reverse complement strand
TTCAGTCTCACCCCAACAAACACAATCCCAACAAGTACTGCCTCTATCATCATGATCATGATCACGATACTGAAGAATGCATCCAGCTCTAAGACAAGATCGAGGAGCTCATCAGGCGAGGCTGGCTTGGCCAATTTCTACGGTGTCGACCTGAAGGAAGGGAAGATCGGTTGAGGACACTACCACAGTTAGAACCTCCTAGGAGGGAAGAACAGTAAGGATATCGACTGCCACTCAAGATCATCAATACTATTGCTGGGGGACTTCGGTAGGGAGAGGCTAGTAGATCGATAGAGCCAACAAAGAGGCAGAGAGCTGAAAAACCCATTGCCTTCACTGATAAAGATGCATAAAGGTTCAATTTTCGTATAATGATGCAGTTGTAGCTTCTTTGAACATTGCTGACTATGATGTACGCAACATTTTAATTGATAATGAAAGCTCTGCTGATGTTTTATTTTATGATGCTTTCTCCAAGATATCTATACTTGGTAATAACTTGGGACCAATGAACTCCCTGCTAGTGGGCCTCACAGTGATGTTATACTAGTTGATAGAATAATTATATTACCTATAGTAGTAGGGCAGTATCCAAGGCAGTCCAAGGTGCAAATAGATATTTTGGTAGTGAAGGCTCCTTCTTCTTACAATGTAATTCTTGGCCGACTTAGTTTGAACGCACTTCGGAGAGTGGTCTTGATATATTATTTGAAAATAAAGTTTCCAACGAATTATGGGGTCAGAGAAGTTAGAAGAGATCAAGCTTTTGCGAGATACTACTGTACATTTGCCTTGCAAGGGGGAGGGTATTAGATCCTTGCCTAGTGGATGGGCTTGATGCCCATGATGATTTGACAGAAGAATGGGGGGAACCTATGGAGGACCTTATAACAATCCCTTTATAGGATGGAAATAAAGATCATACTATACAAATCGGCTCTAACCTGGGAGAAGAAATCAAAAAGCAGCTCGTCACCTTCCTACGGAGAAATGCGGATGTTTTTGCTTGGGTTCTCGAAGACATGCGCAGGATTGATGCTGAAGCATGGAGCATCGCCTGTCTGTTGATCCCAAGTACCAGCCTATAAAAGAAAAGATGCACAGCTATGCGCTGCCAGAGTGGTAGAATGGTAACTATGGAAGAGGTTGACAAACTTCTCAAGGCTGGGTTCATTCCGTGAAGTATCTTACCCAAACTAGATCTTCCAATGTGGTCCTTGTTTAAAAATGCAAACGACAAATGGAGGATGTGCATAGACTTCAAAATATTGAATAAGACTTGTCCCAAAAGATAGCTACCCCCGGCCCAAAATTGATCAGCTGGTGGATGCAACTTCGGGCCATGAGCTCCTCACTTTTATGGTTGCCTTCTCCAGCTATAATCAAATTCGGAATGGCACCAGAAGATAAGAAAAAAATTGCTTTTATTACTGAACCATGGTCTTCCATGAATCACATCACTGACTTGGAAGAAACCTTTCAGTGCACTTCCGAACGTATAAGATGAAGCTGAAACCTGACCAAATGTGCCCTTAAAGTAACTTTGGAAAAGTTCTTAGGGGTTTATGGTGTCGAGACGTGGAATCAAAGTAAACACGGAGAAAATTCGAAGCCATTCAAAGAGATGATTGCCCCAAGGACAATAAAAGAAAGTTCAGCGCCTAACTAGAAAAGGTAGCAGCTCTGAATCACTTCAATTCAAGGTCGATCGAGCGATGCATGTCCTTTTTTCAGATCCTCAAGCAGCCAAAAAACTTCTACTAGACTCTTGAATGCCAACAAGCATTTGAAAGAACTGAAAAAACTACCTCGAACTCACCTCCTCTATTGGCCAAGCCCGAACCTAGAGAGAAATTATTCTGGTATTTGGCAGTCTCCGCTTGCGGCCCTTGCGGCAATCCTAATCAAGGAAGAGGCAAAAGTGTAGAGGCTAGATCTACTATATAAGCCGAGTTCTAAGGGATGCAGAAAATAGGTATACCAAGTTAGAAAAACTAACTTACGCTCTATTGATTGTAGCCCGAAGGCTTCGACCTTATTTCCAGAGGCACTCTATAACACTCCTCTCTGATCAACCTATTAAGGCAGTTCTTCATCGAATAGATGCCTCTAGAAGAATAGCAAAATTGGGCCAATTGAGACGAAGTTTGACATTAATTTTCCAATCCTCAGGCCATCAATCAAAGCTCAGATATTGGCCAACTTTATAGTAGAAAGCACCATTCTAGATGAAGCCAAACTTGAGCAGCACAAGGTCAGTGTTTCCATGGCTACAATCGAGCTTCCTCTGAAGAAAGAACAGACCTTCCTGAAAGGCTTTTTGGGTCCCTGTATGTGGATGGTTCATCCAATGCCTTCAGAGCGGGTGCGGGTTTGATTTTGATCAATCTAGGAGGGAATTGTTGCTAAATATGCATGGTGCTTTGAGTTCCCTGCAATGAACAATAGAGCGGAATACGAAACTCTAATCATGTGGGATTGAGGATAGCCGGGGAACTGGAGGTGAATAGGCTGAAAAGTTTATAGTGACTCTCAGTTGGTAGTGCGGCAAGTTGGTGGTAATTATGAAGCTTGAGAGGAAAGCATGAAGAAGTACCTAGAAAAAGTAAGGAGCCTAATTTTGGCCTTTAGTAGTTTTGACATTCAGTAGATTCCAAGAATGGCTACACTGGCCCAAAATGAATTACCAAAAGAGGTCTTCTTCAATGTTCTGAACCACCCAAGTTCGGATAAATCCCAAACTATAATGGCAGATCGACCATAAGCCCAATTTGGATTGACCCGCTTGTGTTGACCCTTGGACTGATTTTGATGATAATAAAAGTATTTGAGTATAATTTGTTAAGTTACTAATATTATTTTTGATGATGTGTAGTTTAAAATTCCAAGCATTTACAATGATATAAGTGACTTTCATCAATCAAATGGAGTATCATCAATCAATGAGGCTCTTAAAAGAAATCAAGACTTGACACACCATAAAAAGCATGGTTAATTAGAGATAAATCAAGTTTAAGAAGCAAGTCTAGCCTACAAAAGAAATTGGAGAAGAAAGGCTGTCAAAAATCCAAATGGCACGCTTGACACATAGCTTAGTCGACTAAGATAGGACTTAGTTGACTATGTCTCAGAGAAGAGCAAAAGCAGAAAATATAGAAAAATAAAATTTTTGAACCCAGAAGACTTAGTCGACTAAGTCTCAAAAATTAATCGACTATGTCTCAGAAGGTTGCAGAAGACAGAAAGCACAGAAAAGGCTGAAGCTGAGGTCCAGGGGACTTAGTCGACTAAGTCAAGAAGGTTAGTCGACTAAGTCACTGTAATGGCTAGTTTTTTCTAGAACTATGCTTTTTCAATCCCAACTATTTTCTAACAGCTAGATTTTCATGCCCAATGGCTAGAGCATTAAATGGGGCTTCTTTAGAGCTTTTAGAGTGGTGGAAAAGCCTTAGAATATATAAGGGACATTTAAGAACTTTTTGTAACCTATATTCAAGAGCCTTCAAGCCTACATCACGTGCATTCATTGTGAGAGCTATTAAGTGAAGTGAAAAGATCTATTCTTCTGAATATTCCTTATTCTTCCAATCATCTTAAAGTTGAGAGAAGTTAAGATACAAGCATTAAAGAGCTTTACCAACTTCTTTCAAGCATTTAAGAAGAAGAGCAAAGCAAACAAGCCTTTTATTGACAAACTCTTCTTTTAAGCTTCATTGAGTTTTTTTTTTTCTAAACTTCTTTACTTATTATAATTGCATTTTATTTATGTACAAGTTTCTTGGGGTACAAAACTTAGGTTAGTCCAAGCTTAGAATTGGACATTGTAAAGGTTTGATTGTAAATCTAGGTCGAAACCAATTGGAGTTGATTGTTAGTCCAAAAAAATAATCATTGTAAAGTTGATGTGCCTAGATCAAAATCAACCGTATTGGATTGTAAGCCCAAGAAAAATAATCGAACTGTAATCAATTGAGTGATTATAGTTGAACTCTTCAAGTGGTTTACTTGAGGAGTAGGACGTAGGTGCCGAGATTGGCACCGAACCATTATAAAAGCTTGGTCTCTTGTGCTTTGTCATTGTATTGTTTACATTGCTCACATTCTATACTTGTGTTTTACATTATTTCACCAAGCACACTATATTAAAATTCAGTTTAATTAGAGTTTAAATTTAAACACCCAATTCACCCCCTATCTTGGGTGACCATACTTGGGCAATAGCGTGGTATTAGAGCGGGTGCTCTATATTAATTATTGACCTAATAGTCTTAGAGCTAAAGATTTAATGGCAAATCCCAATTGGAACTTCATTGGTTGAAGGGCAATCAACCAATAGACCACCGCTTTCAATGAAAATAATTATACCTATTGAAAAGCGAAGAATGAGGATATTTATTTAAGCACAAGACTATGATATGTGGAATGTCATAGTGAAAGGCCTTTACACATCCACAATCATAATTGATGGCATGTCCATTCCAAAACCCGAAAAGGAATTGGGATGAACATGACAAAAGAGAAGCACAACTCAATGCTAAAGCAATGAAATATGTTACATTAAAGCTTTGGATGCAAATGAGTTTAATAGGAATATCTAACATGTTCATCCATCCAAAAAAATTTGGGATAGACTTGAAGATATGCATGAGGGTACTAATCAAGTCAAAGAAATCCAAGATAAACATGTTGGTGTCATGGCTCCTCGAAATCGGGGCTTGGACCGGACATGGGTCAAGGTGCAAACCAGATCGGGTCGCTGGATGAGTTCGAGGTCTGACTACACTCTCTTGAGATTTGGACAACTTGGAGATCAAATCTGAGACCTAGAATTACTGGGGAAATATGTACAAGATCTATAAGAAGTACTCAAGAGAATGGGGTTGGAGGGCACATGTCTCGAGATGTATGTCGGTCAGCAAAGAAGCTAGTGCAATGAGGCATAACAGAATGCAGTTTATCCCATGCGAAATTTGTGTGATATTCTGGAAACTCCATAGAAGTCAGTTCAAAGTGGGCAAGGCATTATCTTAAAGGATTTTTCATTCCGAAATCCAACGGATCAAGTTTCATTGCAATCCGAGTTCGTTTGAGTCACGAAACTTGGTAGTTTTATCTGACTGCGCAGAGTTCCTATAGGGAATGGGAGATTCTGAGTTTATCGTTATCCTGTACTTAGAGAGTTGAGTTCGTGAGGGACTTGTAACTTGGGGTTGTTCCTATGTAAAAGGACACTCAAGGGTGGGGTTGGAGATCAGAGAGGGAAAGAAAGAGAGATCATCTAAGGATCCTCTTGTATCTGTGAGAGATCGAGAGATCCGGGAGAGCTTCTATTGTAAACCAGCGAGTGGTTATTTAATAAAAGTTCTCTTGTACTTATTTCTTCTTCTTCTTCATGGTGTTTCTTGATGTCGCATTCCGCTGTGTTCTATTATTGTTGGGCGTGGCCTAAGTCATAGAGACTAGGTTCCTTATGCTAGGGAGGCTGACTGGTTCTCTTCTGCCCTATGAAGAGCTGATCCGAGCCGCACGTATTGTTGGGATTTTCTTCGAGATCCCTTCGTACATGATAGTTGGTATCAGAGCGATACCAGAAAATGAAGAAGACGACCTCTACATAAACATCCATGGTGGGAATGGGGGATTCATCATCCTCGACCTTGGATCCCAATCCTAGCCTCAAGGAGGAGGCATGGCAATGGGTGGAGCACATTCCAGTTGATGATTTCCTACAAGGGCTAACAGATTGCATCTCCGATTATATCCACCGACAATTGACTATGGATGTGCGAGGCCCAAATAGCTGAGGTTGAGGGGCTAGTGGAGGACCTCGAGGGTAAGGATGCAACCCTTCGACGGTGAGATTGCTGCTCAACTGAATAAAATTTTCTTCGATATGGAGCGGCACTATGATGAAGTACTGCAGTGCAATAAAGAGTTGGAGACTATGGTGAAGGCTCTCCAAATATAGGTGATTGACCTTTCAAAGGAAAAAACCACCACGGGCGTATCCTCTTCTACCTCAACAATGGAGGTCACAAGTGAGACTACGCGTCCCCTGCACAACCTTGATGTTTCCAAGCCGTAGGAGTTCTATGGGTAGCGGTCCGCAAAGGAGGTAGATAACTTTCTTTTCGCCATGAAATAATACCTATAGGTTACCGACTTAAGGGGTGAAGCCATGAAGGTGAGCATGGCGGCCATGTTCTTGAGGGATGTGGCGATGCTTTGGTGGTGACATCGGGCTGAACGATGTGAAGCGAGGGGCTGTTCCAATCACCACTTAGGGCACAGTTCCAAACTAAACTTCGAAAGCAATTCTTCCTCAAGTTCGCTAAGGATGATGCTCGAGCACGACTACGGTGACTTCAAGCAAAAGGGTGATGTGCGTGAATATGTGCGAGAGTTCAATGAATTATTGTTGGAGGTACCAGACCTCAGCCAGGAGGACTCTCTCTTCACCTTCCTTGATGGGCTCAAACCATGGGCCAAGATGGAGTTGCAGCGAAGAGGAGTCAAGAGTTTGAATGAGGTGATAGCTCAAGCGGAGGCTCTCATCGAGTTCAAGACTCAACCCACAACTCCCAAAGCCCAGGCATCCAAATAGGGCAAAGGTGGGGGAGCAAAATCAGGTCACAAGGGAGGTGGAAAAGGCTCGAATTTGGGCTCCTCAAGTGGAGGGGCTTCCCAAGCGAAGGGCAAAGGGGTGGTGCAAGGTACCAGCACTATCTCATGCTACATTTGCAATGGACCGCATAAGGTGAAGGATTGTCCATTGAGGGGCAAGATCGCATCTATGATGGTGGAGGAGCAGCAAGAGACTGACCAAAGGATGGGTTCACTCAGTCTCAACGCCCTGAAGGCCAAGGGGCCACGAGGCCTACTCTACGCACCTGTCAATATCAATGGTCACACCTTCCAAGGCACTCATTGATACGGGTGCCACTGACTTCTTCGTGGACTTAGCAAAGGTGAAGAAGCTCAACCTAAAGATTAAACATGATGAGCACACATTCAAGGCGGTCAACTCCATAGAGGTAGCTACAAGCGGAACAGCCAAGGATGTTGAGATCCAATTCAGGTACATGGATCAGGACTAGTGACAGCAGTGGTTGCCCCTATCGACGACTACAAGGTGGTCATCGGTATGTCTTTGCTAACCCAGCTACATGCCATGGTAAAGGCGGATTCAGATGTGGTGGTGGTTCTGAATTGGAGCAGGACCTTGCGTGGTTCAAGGGAAGCGAGTTAGAGGGACTCCGCAGCGAGTCCTATCGACAATGCAGCTTGCTAAGATGCTAAGAAGGGGACTTCCAACATACATTGCATCCATTCAAAAGGAAGACCTGCTGGAGGGAGAAGAGATCCCAGCACCCATCGAGGGTGTTCTCACTGAATTCGTGGATGTGATGCCCCCCAAATTACCCAAGCGATTGCCGCCAAGAAGAGAAATCGATCACCAGGATTGATTTGGTGCAAGGAAGCACATCCACTAGCTCCAAACACCATATAGGATGGCCCAAACCTGAACTCCAGGAGCTGAAGGAGACAGCTAACGGAGTTGGTGGATAGTGGGTTCATCCGACCTTCGAAGAGTCCATATGGAGTACCGATACTTTTTCATAAGAAGCATGATGGTTCGTTGAGACTCTGCATCGACTACAGGGCCCTCAAAAAACTCACAGGTGAAGAACAAGTACCCCATTCCATGGATTGATGATTTGTTCAATCAACTTGGTAAGGCACGGTGGTTTTCTAAGTTGGGTCTTCTGCAGCGGGTACTATCAAGTTCACTTGGCAGAGGAAGACATCAAGAAGACTGCATGTGTGACAAGCCGGATGTTGGACGAGCATGTGGCGCACTTGAGGCAAGTCTTCTCCACCCTACGGCAACACCAACTCTTTGTGAAGGAGAAGTGCGTGTTTGCACAATGAAGGGTGCCGTTTCTCGGGCACATCATTAGGGATGGAAAGCTCATGATGGATCCCTCCAAGATTTAAGCCATAGCCGAGTGGGAGGTACCTACATGTGTACACTTACGCTCTTTTCTTGGTTTGGCAAATTATTATAGGAGGTTCATCATTGGATATTCGAAGTTATGCGCCCCATTGATGGATTTGTTGAAGAAGGGTCGACCATGGCAGTGGTCGGATCAATGTCAGGAGGCATTCGATCGTCTCAAATAGGCGGTCACAAAGGAGCCGGTTCTCATGCTACCGGACTTCTCGATTCCTTTCGAAGTTCATACCGATGCATCAGATTTTGCCATTGGAGGGGTGCTCATGCAGGAAAGACACCTAGTGGCCTACGAGAGTTGGAAGTTGAATGACACCGAGCACAGGTATACGGTTCATGAGAAGGAGATGATAGCGGTTGTGCATTGCCTTAGAACCTGGCACCATTACCTCCTCGGATCCAAGTTTGTGGTGCGCATGGACAACGTGGCCACAAGCTACTTCCAAACCCAGCCAAAGCTCATCCCAAAGTAAGCGAAGATGGCAGCAATTTCTCACTAAATTTGATTTCCACATTGAGTATAAGCCAGGCCGAACCAATTCGATTCCTGATGCCTTAAGTAGAAAGGTGCAGTTGGCTGTGGTTTCTTCCACTTTCAGGACCAGCAAGTGACTTAATGGAGAGGGTCAAGACCGAGATGGAGAAGGATCCATGGGCCACATCCATGGGTGAACTCATCAAGGATGGCAAGGCAGCCATTTCTAGGATCGAAGGTGGGCTGATTTTGACATGGGGATGGCGTGTCTATGTGCCTTCAGGCGGAGGGGGTGCAGGTGCTGCAGAGCATCCATGATGCTCTCATAGAACATAGCTACTATTGGCCAAATATGCGAAGATGACTTCGAGGGGTAATGTTCGCACTTGTCTAGTATGCCAACAAGACAAGGTTGAACATCAGCGGCCTATGGGGTTGTTGGAGCCATTGCCTACACTAGAGCATCCATGGGAGAGCGTCTCCATGGACTTCATCATCAGGTTACCTCCAGTGGAAGGGTATAGCTCCATTATGGTAGTGGTGGATCGCTTCTCGAAGTATGGAGTCTTCATTCCAGCATCTACTATTTGCCATGCGGAGGACGTGGCATGGTTGTTCTTTATATATGTGGTAAAATATTGGGGGATACCATGGAGCATTGTTTCTGATCATGATGCTCGCTTCATGGGAAGATTTTGGATCGAGTAATTTTGGATACTCGGAACGGAGCTGAAGATATCCATGGCTTTCCACCCTTAGACTGATGGCCAAACAGAATGAACAAATGGATTACTGGAGATGTATTTGAGGCACTATGTGAATGCCAACCAGCGGGATTGGGTTCGACTCTTGGACCAAGCCCAATTCAGTTACAACTTGCAGCGATCGAGGTCAACCGATAAATCACTATTTAAGTTGATAATAGGACAGCAAACAGACACTCCAGAGAGTATCGTAGTAGACTACGTGGGACGTAGCCCAACCGTCTATAGATTTATGAGGGATCTGAAGGAGGATACAGATTTGGTTCAGGTCTCCTTGTTGAAGGTGACCAAATGGATGAAGAAGTGGGCTGACATAAAGCAGCGTGCAGCTGAGTTTCAGATTGGTGATCGGGTATTGATGAAACTCTACCATTACATGAGATTAAATTTGGGCTACCACAAAGCACTCGTGAGGAGATAAGAAGGCCCCTTCATCATCACCCATCGAATTGGAGAGATAGCATACCGGTTGTCGCTGCCTTCCAAGCTGAAAGTGCATCCAGTGTTCCACATGTCTTTGTTGAAGCCATTCAAAGAGGACACAACCGACCCTTCTCGGGCTCAAAGTGGGAGAGCTCTAGTGGCCGTACGAGTTCATTATACCAAGAAGGTTTCTGAAATCAAGGTGGATAGGAAGAAGGGCAGTCGGGTGCAGTACTTAGTCCGATGGAGAGGACTAGCAGACTCAGAAGCATGTTGGGAGTATGGTGACAAACTATGGCAGTTTGAAGACATCATCAACAAGTACCACCTAGCCTCCTCGGCTTAGGTGGGGGAGGCTGTCATGGCTCCTTGAATCGGGGCTAGACCAGACATGGGTCAAGGTGCAAACCAGATCAGGTCGCTAGATGGGTTCGAGGTCTGACTACACTCTCTTGAGATTTGGACAACTTGGAGACCAAATCTCAGTCCCTAGAATTACTTGGGGAATTGTGTACAAGATCTACAAGGAGTACTCAAGAAAATGAGACTAGGGGCACATGTCTCAAGTTGTATGTTGGTCAACAAAGAAGCTAGTGCAATGAGGCATAATAGAATGCAGTTTACCCATGCAAATTTATGCAATATTTTGGGAACACCACAGAAGTCAGTTCATAGTGAGTAAGGCATTATCTTAAAGTATTTTTCATTTTGAATCCAACGGATCAAGTTTCATTGCAATCCGAGTTCGTTTGAGTTATGAACTTGGCAGTTTTATCTAACAACGCAGAGTCCTATGGGAACGGGGATTCTGAGTTTATCTTTATCTTGTACTTAGAGAGTTGAGTTCATGTGGGACTTGTAACTTGAGGTTTTTTCTATATAAGAGGACACTCAAGGGTGGGATTGGAGATTAGAGAGGGAAAAAAAGAGTCTAAGGATCCTCTTGTATCTGTGAGAGATCGAGAGACTGGGAGAGCTTCTATTGTAAACCAGCAAGTGGTTATAAATAAAAGTTCTCTTCCCCTTATTTCTTCTTTTTCTTCTTCATGGTGTTTTCTGGTGTCGTATTTCACTATGTTCTATTATTGTTGGGCGTGGCCTAAGTCATAAAGACTAGGTTTCCATGCTAGGGAGGCTGATTGGTTCTCTTCTGCCCTATGAAGAGCTGACCGAGCCGCACATTGTTGAGATTTGCTCTAAGATCCCTTCGTACGTAACGTTGATATATAAGTATGAATTATTCAAAATGGAACCACATGAAACTATCACCAAAATATTCACAAGATTCATCAATATATTAAATGATTTAAAAAGTTTAGGAAAGGATTACTCTAATAGTGATGTTGTACGGAAAATTCTTAGGTTCTTGTCGAAGAATTGTGATCCAAAAGTGACCACCATTCAAGAAGCAAAGGACTTAAACAAGTTTGCTTTGGAAGAGCTCATTGGATCTCTTATGACACATGAGCTAAATATAACCAAGAGAAGGAAGAAAAGAGGTGAAGAAAAAGAAAACAATAGCCCTCAAGACTGCTGCCATCCATCAAGAAGAAAGTGATTCCGAAGAGAGTTTGGAGGATGATGAGGGGATGGCCATGATAGCAAGAAGATTCAAGAAGTTCATGAAAAGGAGAAAGAGATTTGAACTAGAAAAAGTTTAACAAGGAAGAAGGTAGCAAAGAAAAGAAAAATGAAAAAGAGAAGGAACAACCATCCATTTGCTATGCAAGAAGCCTGGACATTTTCAGATGGATTGTCCAATGTTGAAGAAAAGCTTCAAGAAATTCAAGAAGAAAGCATACAACGTGACTTGGAGCAATGATGATGACTCTTCTTCAAGTGAGGAAGAATATCAAAGAGAAGAAAATGCAAACCTTTGTCTCATGGCATATAATGATGATGAGGTAAATGATTACACTTCAATTTTAGATTTTATTTTTGAAGAGTTATATGATGCTTTAATGACTTAATTGGTGATTTTAAGAAGTTATCACATAAGAATAAAGAACTAAAGAAAGATAACCAACTCTTAACTAAAGACAAAGCTAAAGTAGAAGAAGATATGAAAGAACTACAAAATAAATTTAGATGAATCTAGTGAAAAGAATGTATCCTTGCAAGATGAAATAGTAAGGCTAAGATCAATTGTAGATAGATACATGATTAGTTCAAAAAATCTTCAAACATTGATTGATAATCAAAAGATGGTTTTCGATAAAGCCAGTTTAGGTACAATCTATAAAGAAAACAAAAATTTCTAAGGAATGTGTTTGATAGATCACAAAATCAAAGAAAAATCATAACTTATTTTAATTGTAACAAGATGGGACACAGCGTTTGAATGTATAATGAATGCAAATAAGCAGCTTAATACAAACCAATCAAAGATAAGATAAATATGGGTTCTAAAAAGAACCATTTGTGCTAACCTCAAGGGACCCAAGTTAACTTGGGTACCTAAATCTACTTGATTTTGTGTATAGTATTCTTGGCATCCGTGAGAGCTAAAAGAAGATAGTATTTAGATAGCGGATGTTCGAGGCATATGACAGAAGATAGATCTTACTTTATCTCTCTTAAAGTAATAGATGGAGGGGTGGTAAAATTTGGTGTCAATGGTAAAGGTAAAATTATTGATCACGATAACATCTTGGTCACACCGTCTACTTGTATCAAAAATGTATTGCTAGTTGATGGTTTAATGCACAATCTACTTAGTATTAGTCAATTATGTGATAAAATTTTCAATATTTCATTTTAATCATCTCATTGTATAGACCAATTCATTTGATGATAGCATTAAATTCATAGAAAATAGACATAGCAATGTTTATATTATTGATCTTGATGAACTTAAAAAGGAAAATGTTGAAATGTCTTGTTGCTGTGAATGCTAAAATAAATAAATATAGTTGGATATGGCATAATAGGCCATGTAAGCATGGACTCACTGTCTAGATTAATCAAGTTTGACTTAGTAAAAAATTTATCCAAAATAAATTTTGAAAAGAATAAGATTTGCAAAGCATGTCAATTTGGAAAACAAACAAAATCATCTTTCAAATCCAAGAATATTGTCTCAACAACTAGACCTCTAGAGTTACTTCATATGGATTTATTTGGACCAATTTCAACGAAAGTCTAGGAGAAAAATGTTATAGTTTTGTAATAATCGATGACTTTTCAAGGTATACTTGGGTTTTGTTTTTATGTCATAAAGATAATGCTTTTGATATATTTGTTGAGCTATTTAACAAAATCACAAAAGAACATGAATGTAATATTTTGTATATAAGAAGTGGTCAAGGTACAAAATTTGAAAATCAAAATTTTGAAAGTTTTTATTCTAAGAATGGAATAAATCATAATTTTTTAGCCCCTAGGACACCCCAACAAAATGGAGAGGTAGAAAGAAAGAATAAAACATTAATTGAAATGACACGAATCATGCTTTGTGAAAGCAACCTCCCAAAATATTTTTGGGCGAAAGCTATTAATACCACATGCTACGTGCTAATTAGAGTATTAATTAGACCTATGTTGAAGAAAACTCTGTATGAGCTTTATAAAGAAAAGAAACCTAATGTTTCATATTTTAAAGCTTTTGGATGTAGATGCTTCATTTTGATAAATGGTAAAGATAAATTAAGTAAGTTTGATGCAAAATCAGATGAAGGTATTTTCCTAGCCTATTCAACTAATAATAGAGCATATAGAGTGTTTAACAAAAAAATATTAGTTATAGAGGAATCCGTGCATGTCATTTTTGATGAAACTAACTCTCTAAAAGCAAGAGAAAAGGAAATTGAAATGGATGCAGATAATTTAAAAAAGAAATTGAAGAATATGATACTTGAAGATACACCTTCACATGAACAAGAAGGTGACAAGCAAGATGTTGAAGAAAGGAAGCAACAACCTCAAGAGAAGCAAGGTACATCTAATTTACCAAAGGAATGGAGGTATGATCACAATCATCTCAAAGAATTAATTATTGATGATCCATCTTGTGGAATTAAAATTACATCATCTCTTACGGAGGCTATGAATCATATTGCATTTGTATCTCACTTAGAACCTAAGAATATAATTGAAGCTGAAAAAGATTCAAATTAGATATTAGCAACGCAAGGAGAGTTAAACCAATTTAAAAGATATAAAGCTTGGGAACCAGTTGAAAGTCCTAAAAATTTTCTTGTAATTGAAACTAAATGGGTCTTTAGAAATAAACTTCATAAAAAGGGCAATGTAATTATAAACAAGGCTAGATTGGTTGCACAAGGATACAATCAAGAAGGAATCGATTTTGATTAATCCTTTGCACCTGCAGCTAGACTTGAAGCTATTAGATTGCTCTTATCATTTCTTGCTTTGTGAATTTCAAACTCTTTCAAATGGATGTTAAAAGTGCATTCTTCATTGGATTAATTGAGGAAGTCTATATAGAACAACCTCCAGATTTTGAAGATCAAGAATTGCCTAATCATGTGTATAGACTTAAAAAAGCATTATATGAACTAAAGCAAGCTCCTAGGGCTTGGTATGATAGATTGAGCAAGTTTCTATTAAACAATAATTTTAAAAGAGGAAATGTAGATAAAACATTGTTTATTAAAAAGAAGTCAAATAACCCATTAATTGTGCAATTATATGTTGATGACATTATGTTTGAAGCTACTAATGAGGCTTTGTGTAGAGAATTTGCTAGTCTCATGCAAGTGTCACAGCTCCTCGAATCAAGGCTGGACCGGACACGGGTCAAGGTGCATACTAGATCGGATCGCTGGATGGGTTTGAGGTCTGACTACATTCTCTTGAGATTTGGGCAACTTGGAGACCAAATCTAAGTGCTAGAATTATCTGAGAAAATGTGTACAAGATCTACAAGGAGTACTAAAGAGAATGAGGCCGGAGGCACATGTCTCGAGATGTATGTTGATCAGCAAAGAAGCTAGTGCAATGAGGCATAACAGAATGCAGTTTACCCATGCGACTTTGTGCGATATTTTGGGAACATCATAGAAGTCAATTCAAAGTAGGTAAGGCATTATCTTAAAGCACTTTTCATTCCAAATCCAATGGATCAAATTTCATTGCAATCCGAGTTCATTTAAGTCACGAACATGATAGTTTTATCTGACTGCACAGAGGGAACAGGGATTCTGAGTTTATCCTTATCTTGTACTTAGAGTGTTGAGTTCGTGAGGAACTTGTAACTTGGGGTTGTTCCTATATAAAAGGACACTCAAGGGTGGGGTTGGAGATCAGAGAGGGAAAGAAAGAGATCATCTAAGGATCCTCTTGTATCTGTGAGAGACCGAGAGATGAGAGCTTCTATTGTAAAAGTTCTCTTCTCCTTATTTCTTCTTCTTCTTCATGGTGTTTTCTGGTATCGCATTCTGCTGTGTTCTATTATTGTTGGGCATGGCCTAAGTTATAGAGACTAGGTTCCCATGCTAGGGAGACTAATCGATTCTCTTCTGCCCTATGAAGAGCTGACCGAGCCAAACGTTGTTGAGATTTGCTCTGAGATTCCTTCGTACGTGACATAGGGAGGGTTCAAGATGAGCATGATGGGAGAGCTTAATTTCTTTTTTGGACTCCAAATCAAGCAATCTTATGAGGGGATTTTCATCAACCAAATAAATACATCAAGGAGATGTTGAAGAAATTTGGGATAGAGAATGTTAGAGGCAGTGTATATATACAGAGGATCCCTATGAGCACAAGTTGTAAGCTCGACCTAGATCCAAAAGGAAAAGCAAAAGATCCCAAACTATAGAGAGGTATGATTGGATCTTTGCTTTATTTAACTACAAAGAGGCCTGAATAATGTTTAGTGTATGTATGTGTGCATGTTATCAATCAAACCCTAAAGAATCACATGTAGCTACAGTTAAAAGAATCTTTAAGTATTTGATAAACACTCAAGATGTAGGCTTGTGGTACTCAAAACAATCTTCACTAGACTTAGTTGGATATAGTGATTTAGATTTCGTTGGATGTTGCTTAGATAGGAAAAGTATAAGAGGAACATGTCAGTTTCTAGGAGTAAATTTGATCTCATGGTTTATTAAGAAATAAAACTCAGTAGCCTTGTCTACGGTGGAAGTCGAATATATTGCTGCTGAAAGTTATTGTACTTAACTATTGTGGATCAAACAACAACTAGAGGACTATGGTATCACTTCCTATTTAATATTTCTATTCGATGTGTTAATACTAGTGCTATAAATTTAATAATGAATCCAATATTACACTTAAGAACAAAACATATAGAGGTTTGATATCATTTTATTAGAGACAATGTACAAAATAATGACATAACTCTTTGTTTGTGCCAACTGAAAATCAACTTGTAGATATTTTCACTAAACCTTTAAACGAAGAAAGGTTTTATGCCATACGAAAGCAATTAGGGCTATTTGATCCATATTGTTAAATTTATTGGATATGTTTGTATGTTGAAATGATTGCTATGATGTGATGTGAGTTTCTCATAAATCATTGCTTGCATTAATTCCATTGAAAAAGGCATGTATCATTGGCAAAATCCTGCTAGGACTGAAAACTTTAACCATCCTAGTTTTATGCCAAACTGAGCAGACTAAGTTAAAAAGTCTTAGTCGACTAAGACTTAGTCGACCAAGAATTTAATCTTAAGTCGACTAAGTGTTGGGAATCTTGTTTATAAAACAGAATACCCTCAGGACTATGTTTATTTTTCATTTGCCCTATCTTAGAGCCGTCCCACCTTAGAACCCTAGGGCATCTGATTTCTCTCCGAAAAACCCCAAATCCAAGCTCCAAAAACCTTGAGAAACCAGTATTGGATCAATGGCACCGAAGAAAAAGCTTTGCACTCATTTTAAGATCATGCCTCATCATCTACTATTGTACGAAGCAGGAGGACAAAGAAACATTCGGACGCCACTTAGCAGCCTCAATCAAGTTCGATTTCTTATTTTTCCAATCGCATCTCCACCTTCCTCTCCTCCTCCTCCGACCGCCCAAACTTCTAGTACCCTACCATTTTGTCCACCCCAATGCTCTACTCCATTTACTACTCCCGTACAACCCCCATTCTCAGGTCATACCATCCCCCTCAAAAGTAATACCATTTTCTTCTAGGGTAGTGAACTATTGAAAGAAAGATTGATTTTGGTTTTTTGGAGAAACAAGGATTTGATGATCGAGGAAGTACATCAAATTTCAAGGGTGGGAATACTTATGTTTGCTGAAATTGCCCACTTACCCAAATCTTGTAAGAGAGTTTTATGGAAATGCAACGATAGGTTCTCAATCTTTGGAAACTGAAAGTTAAAGGGATCAAGATTCATTTGATAGTGGAAAATCTAGGGCAGTTACTGAAGACTCTAGGTGGAAGGAGCTAAGAGGTTTGATGATCGACAAGCAAGACTTCGTTTATGGTTTAACAAGGATGATGCTTTGGATTTTGAAGAGATTTTAGCAAAACATTTGAGTACCGAGCATCGTCCTTTTACATCACATGGTCTGCAAGATCTTTGTTCTCCCAGATTGGATGATTTGATTATGTGACAAGGAATGATGTGCGGATTCTATATCATATATTGAAGAAAAATAAATTCAATTTTTTTGCCGTGATGATGAAGACCATGCAAGAGGCAAGAATGAGAGCAAAATCGGCACCTACCTTATGGAAAAATTTCTTACTATCATATTCAGGGAGTTCGTTGTCGACATGGAGTGGTGAATCATTCAAGGAGACTGAAACATTTTGATACATATGATGAAAACTCCTTGAAGAGGATGGGTTTCTAAAAACATGAATGGGCAATGGACCAAAGTGGATGATGAAAAGAAGCCCATGCCAGTATCGGAGCCCGTGCCAAGATCTACAGGTCCATCTGTTCAGCCTGCACGTTCTGTCTGCCTTGAGGAAGATCAGATTACAGATATTGTGTGCCGAATGATTGATGAGGTGTCTGATCGACTTCCTACTTTGATAGAGCATGTTGTGGAACGTGCCCTTGCCAAGCATTATCCTTAGACGGCTATGGATCCATCCTCCTAGGCTCATCCTTGCTCCTATCTTAGATTAGGCCATCCTTATAGTTGCATACCCTTGAGCTTAAAACCTATTTTGTATTTGATGTGATATCTGTAATGGTTTAAGCTCCTTTTGATGTTTTGATGTATGCCTACTTGACCTTATATTTATGTTTAAACTTTTACTTATATATGAATGAAACTTCTTATTTCCTTTCTTTTGCACATTTGATGCCTTGTAATATTTGTATAGTGTACTACTCTTGATTGACAATAGCTATCTTTTTGATAATGACAAAAAAGAGGAGAAGGATAATATAGGTGTAATCTGAAAATTTAATATAAAATAACTAATTTGAAGCATTTAGTTGATTCAATCAAATATGAGAAGATGTATTTGAAACCTCATGAATCGATTGGCACACATTAAGGGGAGAGTAAATACAAAAATTAAACTTAATTTGAACATAGTGATTATATTCAGGGGAAGCATATGAAATTCAATAGAACATAAATGAATATATTGCATATAAATTGATTGCATTAAAGTTATATTGAAATTTGAAAGAATGGAATACCCAAAGGGTTTTGTCATTATCAAAAAGGAAGAGATTGTTGACCCTTGGACTGATTTTGATGATAACAAAAGTATTTGAGTATAATTTGTTAAGTTACTAATATTGTTTCTGAGGATGTGTAGTTTAAATTCTAAGCATTTACAATGATATAAGTGAATTTCATCAATCAAATAGAGTATCATCAATCAAGAGGCTCTTGAAGGAAATCAAGACTTGACACACCATAAAAAGAATGGTTAATGAGAGATAAATCAAGTTTAAGAAGTAATCTAGCCTATAAAAAAAATTGAAGAAAAAAGGCCGTCAAAAACCAAATGGCACCCTTGGCATGTAGCTCAGTTGACTAAGACAAGACTTAGTCGACTATATCTCAGAGAACAGCAAAAGTAGAAAGTACAGAAAAATAAAATTTTCAACCTAGGAAACTTAGTCGACTAAGTCTTAGAAGTTAGTCGACTATGTCTCAAAAGGCAGTAAGAAGATAGAAGGCGCAGAAAAGGATGAAGTTGAGATCCAGGAGACTTAGTCAACTATATCAAGAAGGCTAGTTGACTAAATCATTGTAGCGGCTAGTTTTTTCTAGAACTGCACTTTTTCAGCTCCAACTTTTTTTCAACAGCTAGATTTTTGTGTCCAATGGCTAGGGTATTAAATGGGGCTTCTTCAGAGATTTTAGAGTGGTGGGAAAGCCTTGGAATATATAAGAAATATTTAAGAACTTCAAGAACTTTTGCAACCTATATTCAAGAGCCATCAAGCCTACATTGTGAGAGCTATTAAGTGAAGTGAAGGATCTATTCTTCCTAATATTCCTTATTCTTCCAATCATCCTATATTAGAGAGAATTCAAGATATAAGCATTAAAGAGCTTCACCAACTTCTTTTAAGTATTCAAGAAGAAGAAAAAAGCAAAAAAGCCTTTTATTGACAAACTCTTCTTTTGGGCTTCATTGAGTTTTTCTTTCTAAACTTCTTTACTTATTGTAATTGCATTTTATTTGTATACAAGTTTCTTGGGGTGAAAAACTTAGATTGGTCCAAGCCTAGAATTAGACATTGTCAAGGTTTGATTGATAAACCTAGGTCAAAATCAATGGGAATTGATTGTTAGCCCAAAAAAACAATCATTGTAAAGGTTGTAGTTGGTGAGCCCATGAAAAATAATTGAACTGCAATCAATTGAGTGATTATAGTTGAACTCTCAAGTAGTTTACTTGAGGAGTGGACGTAGGTACCGAGTTTTGCACCGAACAACTATAAAAGCTTGGTCTCTTGTGCTTGTCATTGTGTTGTTTATGTTGCTCTCATTATATACTTGTGTTTCATATTATTTCACCAAGCACACTATATTAAAATTCAGTTTAATTAGAGTTTAAATTTTTAAACATCCAATTCACCGCCCCCCCCCCAACCTTGGGTGGCCATCTTTGGGCAACAGCATATTGCATATCTTAAAGACGGTGTTCTTATCCGAGATTTAAAGGAAGCCTAGAAGTTAAGAAACCAGGCCTTCCATTACGTTTTATATGATAATAAACTGTACAAAAGGTTGTACTTTTTGCCACCCCTAAAATGACTTTGACCATCTCAGGCTAACTATGCACAATGGGAGGTGCACGAGGGAATATGTGGAAACCTTTTCGGGGCCAGATCCCTATCTCACAAGCTGCTTCGACAAGGATACTATTGGTCGACTATGCATCAAGATGCTGTAGAATTTATGAGGAAATATGACTAGTGTCAGAGAAATGCTAATATTCAAAGACAGTCGGTCTCTCAGCTTACACCTTTGAGTGCCCCATAGCTATTTGCACAATGGGGGATGGACATACTCGAGCCCTTTTTTATGGCATCCAGACAGCAGAAGTTTCTCTTAGTGGCCTTAGACTACTTTACCAAATGGGTCAAGTCCAAATCTTTAGCAAAAATTATAGAAGCTAAAGTATAGGACTTCATCTAGAAGTCAATAACCTATAGATTCGGCCTACCTTAGACTCTTATAATAGATAACGGATGCTAGTTTGCTGGAATGAAGTTTGCCGAGTTTTGTGAAAATCTGAATATTTTTCATCACTTCATATTAGTAGCCCATCCACAGGCAAATGGTGAGACCGAGGTGAATAACAAGATCCTATTGCAAGGCATAAAAGCAAGAATTGAAAAGGCAAAAGGAGCTTGGGTAGATGAACTCTATCATGTACTTTGGGCTTACAGAACCACCCAAAGATTGTAAACTGGAGAAACTCCATTTGCTCTAGCTTTCAAAATAGAAGTGGTTATCCCAATAGAACTTAAACTTCCATCGGCACTGGTCGAGACCTTCAATGAACAAAGAATCTTGCAACACCTCAGGATAAATCTTGACTTGCTGCAAGAAAAATGGGAAGAAGCCCAGATCAGGATGGCAGCTTACAAGTAGAAGATAGCTCGCTACTATAATTCTAAAGTCAAAAGCAAAACATTCAGAGTGGGAGATCTGGTACTTCAGCAAGCAGACATCTCACAGTTACAGAATCAAGAAAAGCTCGCCCCAAATTGGAAAGGCCATAGAGGTCGAGAAAGCCATCCAACCTGGAACTTACTACCTGAAGGAGCTTGGAGGGGCTGCACTCTCATGAACTTGAAATTTAGAAAATCTATGGATGTATTATTAGTAACCACATTTTAATAAAATTTTCTTACTTTAACACCCTTGTCTTTAGTGCAAAACTATGTGATGGCAAGAAATTACTCAACTAAATAAAATTGAAGGCCTCCAGTTCTTAAATAAGAGGTTAACCTCATTTTAACGGGGCTGAAAGGCTTCAATTTTTAAATGGAAGGTAGTGGAGAGAGGCCCTCTCAATGGCCTTTTTTGTGTTCCAGCAACTTTATTAGGAATAGGAGGAGAACCTCATCCTAATGAAGGAAAAGGCTAACCACATCAGGAATAGGAGGAGGACCTCATCCTGATGCGAAATCGAAGGCCTTCGATTCTTAAACAGGGGGTTAATCTGATCTTAACAAGGGTGAAAGCCTCTAGTTCTTAAATAGGATGTAGCATAGAGAGGCCCTCTCAACGGTCTTTTTTGTGCACCCGCAACTTTGTAAGAAATAGGAGGAGAACCTCATCCTATCGAAGAAAAAAGCCAATCATATCAAGAACAAGAGGAGGAACCTCATCATGACATGAAATTAAAGGCCTTCAATTCTTAACCAGGATGTTAACTTCATCTTAATGAGGGTGAAGGCCTCCGATTCTTAAACAGAAGGTAGCAGGGAGAGGCCCTCTCAGTGGCCCTTTTTGTGCCCCATCAACTTCATTAGGAATAGGAGGAGAACCTCATCCTAATGAAGAAAAAAGCCAACCGCACCAAGAACAGAAGAAGGACCTCATCTTGATGTAGAATCGAAGGCCTCCAGTTCTTAAACATGAGGTTAACCTCATCTTAACAAGGGTGAAAGCTCTTGGTTTTTAAACAGGAGGTAGCGGAGAGAGGGCCTCTCAATGGCTCTTTTTGTGCTCTGGAAACTTCATTAGGAATAGGAGGAGAACATCATCCTAACAAATAAAAAAGCTAACTGCAATAGGAATAGGACGAGGAGCTCATCCTGACGTGGAATTGAAGGCCTCTGGTTCTTTAACGGAAGGTTAACCTCATTCTAATGAGAGTGAAGACCTCAAGTTCTCAAGTAGATGGTAGGGAAAAGTCGAAAACCCCATGAGGAATATGGAGACTTTCGATTTCTAAAAAGGGGAACGGGCATACAAAGTGACGAACTAAGAACATTGCTCCAAAGGTAGCCCAAATATTAGGAAAAGGAGTATGAGCATTCGATCAACACAAAAGTGAGAGCTAAAGGAACTTCATTCAAACAGAATTCATTTATAGATGAAGGTCTATTAGACCAATTATAGAGAAAAAGAGAAAACAAAAAGTCAATGTTCTAAGAAGGGCCCGAACCCTCAGATTTCGAACTACCAACCTCGACCATCACCAAAGACTACTCCAAGTCATTGATATTTTTCTCGAGCTCCTTCTTCACTAGCAAGTTCTCGCCAAATAATTTATGAGTTCTTCGCAGTCATCTTCTGATTCTCGCAACCTCTTTTCTTAGAACTATCAATTTAGCCTCTACATCTTTAATAGTTTGCTGCTCATAGGTCTGCTGGATCTTCAATTGTTGCAGTTCGGCCTTCTCCTTCTCGTATGATTCAGAGAGATCACCCAGGGTCCTCTTCAAAGAGGCAATCTCCTATGACTCCTTAATTGTACCAGCATGGTGGCTATCGGCTAGCTGCTTTTGAAGTTGGATCACCTCAATATCGATGGCTCGAAGCCTTTGTTCAAGTCTGAAAAATTTTTCCCTCCAACCAAATCTATAGGAATCATATGCAAGTTCGGCATTGCGTAACTGCTTCTAAAAGTCAGAGAACTTTTTCAACCAGTCCCAGCCATACTACTTCTTGTCAGAGGATCATGATGAGCTACCCTCTAGCTGCTTAGATTTTCTCTTTTACTCATTGAGCTCGACTTCAAAAGAACTG
>QRFJ01005948.1:0-23538 GCA_006176705.1 Cocos nucifera | reverse complement strand
GTGGGGGGGTGGCTCCGCAGGACCCCTCCGACGGTCAAGTTGATTTCCGACCCAAACAGTAATGGAGTGCCTGGAATTGAGCTTCCGGAGCTTAGGAGATTGAGGAGGAGAGGCTTTAGAAGAGTCCGAGAGTTCAGAGAGCTAGAGATCGAAGTAATCAGAGCAGCTTAAGCCCTAGCATGTCTGGAAGGGTCCTTTATAGTGGAGCTTGATGGTGATAACTGCAGCCGCGTGCTGGCGGGGCCGCTCGAGAGCTCGACGGATAGTCTCACGGGATGGTGCTGTGTGCGGCGGATTTGAGGTGACAGCCATGCCCCCCCGGCTGACGTGGGTCCCTATCGCCTGGGCGGACTGACTGATTGATGAATGGCTGCAGAGCTTTGCCGAATGAAGGGTTGAAAAGGCCTTCGTGTCGTGGCCCATTTCCGGAAGAGGTTCGGGCTCTAACTTGAAGAGGAAGAATAGGAAGGAGTTCGGCCCCATAGGCGCTGACTGGAGTATGCCAGCTAAGCTTAGTTCCACCTGACAGAGTTTGTCCGCTGAGAATGACCAAAGCTCGGCCGTTTGGGCAGTTCGGCCGGTCTGTTGGGCTTCGGTGAGGGCTTGACGCTTGAGAGTTCGGTAGGAGCTTCAGTCGTTGAATTCGGCGAGGGCAACCGCTGAGGAGTTCGGCCGAGGGGCGACTGCTGGGGAGTTTGGCCGCTAGGCAGTTTTGGCCGGCTGAAGAGAGTTCGCCCAAAGCCCTGGATGTGGGGAAGTTCGGCCCGCTAGGCAGTCGGCCGCGAAAGAGTTCGGCACCCGAAGCCTGACGCTGGGGAGTTCGGCCGCTAGGCAGTTCGGTCGGCTGAAGGAGTTCGGCCCGGAGCCTGGATGCTGGGGAGTTCGGCCGCTAGACAGTTCGGCCGACTGAAGGAGTTCGGCTAGACCAGCGCGCTAAAGCTCTTCTGTGGCTACTGTTTGCATTATGCTGAGCGTCGGACCGGGCTTCGGCAGGAGCGGGATTTATCCCCAACAGTAGAGATAAGAAGCAGATGCAATTCGATATTGATGATAAGATACTGGAGTCTCTTAAGGTTATGGTCACTGTATAATAATGTCATTGACATGAAATGGTTTCAGGTGTGCAGTGGCTTAAGGTGTTTCTTAACTGTATCAGTATTTTGTATCAACCAATTTCTGCCATTATAGATGTATAAGCTATTCATCTAAAATGAAAATAAAATTTTAAGTCCTTTGCTTTTACAAGCTTATCCCGAAGACATTCAGCCTTTTTGTTCATCATACACGCTGTGTCCCTCATTGATCCTTCAAGGTTGTATAAGAACTTTGGAAAAAACTTGAAAGTTTGAGTGATTTGCTCATCTCTTGTACTAAGAGGAGGGAATAAGCTGCTGATTGCCTGATAAATTCTATGTTAAGCCCAAGTGAGTTAGTTATCTAGGAAATACTTTCTACACTGCCTGTAGTGTAGCTCCATGGATACCGCCCACGGTGATTCGCTATCGCGTGGGGTCGGAGTGAAAATTTTTTTTTTTCGGCTGCTATGCGCGGGTCTTGGGCGAAAGTGAATCACCACAGGCAGTGTCCGCAGAGCTACACCGCCTGTTGGGGATAAATCCCGCTCCTGCCGAAGCCCGGCCCGACGCTCAGCCCAATGTAACCAGTAGCCGCTGAAGAGCTTTAGCGCCAGGCGCCAGGCCGAGCCCCTACCACGGCCGAACTGCCTAGAGGCCGAACTCCCCTGCACCAAGGTCCGGGCCGAACTGCCTAGAGGGCCGAATCCTGCACCAAGGTCCGGCCGAACTGCTAGAGGCCGAACTCCCCTGCGCCAAGGTCCGGGCCGAACTACCTACTGCCCGAACATCCCAGCGCCAGGCTCCGGGCCGAACCCCACCGCCAGCCGAACTTCCTGACGGCCGAGCTCCTGGACTCCAAGCGGCAGGACTTCTTCGGGAGACGGACTCCTCCAGACGCGCCGTTCGGCCACCCGAACTCCTCCGGGTTTTCCTTTCGGACCGACTCAGCGAGGCCCAGGCGGCCGAACCCCTTCGGACCGATCCAGGTGGTCGAACTCCTCGGCAATCTCCCTCGGCCGAGCTCTACAGATGCCGACCCTTCAGCCAGCCAGCTCCACCGGGTTTCCCCTTCGGCGAAACTCTGTTACAAGTCCGAACTCCTCCGGACGAACTGTCGCCTACAGCAAGACCGGACGGGCCTTTCCTCTCCGTACCGGACTCCATGCGACCTCGACTCGCCAGTATGGCTCCACGATCCATCGGACGACGCCTTCCTCTCCGTACCGGACTCATGCGGCCACGACGTGCCGTATGGCTCCCACTCACCAACGATGCCGTCCTCTCCGTACCGAACTCCATTGCTGCCCGACGACTCTCTGCCAGATGGCATGCCTCACCATCAACTAAGCTCGTATTAAAGGGACCCCTCTTCGACACACTAAGGCCAGCTCTCTGAACTCTCGACTCTTCTAAGCTCTTCCTCCTCATCTCTAAGCTCCGGAACTCATTCCGAGCACTCCATTTACTGTTGGCTGGAAACTAACTTGACCTCGGAGGGTCTTACGGAGCCACCCCCCACGTTCCGGATGGACTTCATTTTGCAGGTCCCCGGCGACGACTCTGCGGCCTCGATTCGGCAACCTCCGGCGAGGATGGATCTTTGCACCAAACAGATTGGCGCTAGAAAGAGGGCCTGAACTTCGAGGTTCCCATATTCTTAAAGGAGTGCTCGACGATGATTTCCTTCCCCTGCTCCGGATCTTCTTCTCCCTCTTCAGGTTCTTTTTGAAAGAAAAATGCCCCCAGAAAGGGCCTCGACCGGAGGTCGGCAGCCTCCGCGGCCGATCCCGTTCGGATCCGTCCGCTCCCACTCCGACCCCGGCAACACGGGCCCACTCGTACTCGCGGTAGATGCGAAGCAGTTTGACCTGCTTGCCCAGCAGGTCCGCGATCTTACGGAGGCGGTGCAGGCACTGCGGCCACGCATTGCGCGAGGTCCGGCGCCCGGCTCGACCGGCGCGGGGTTCCCCAGAGCCTGGGAACCCAGTCCAGGAGCGGACGATTGGAGCTACCCAACCTCCGGTCCTCGGGAGAGAAGGGCAGCCGGCAAAGAGCCCCTGTCGGACCGCGGCTCGACCCAGGAGAGGCTTCACACCTATTCTGCAGAAGACCTGGGATTAAGGATCGCGAAGATTTCCTGGATCAAAGGCTCTTGAAATGGGCCGACGCATAGAAGAACTTCGTCATACTTCTTCCTCCCGCGTATATGATATTGCACTGACCCTCCTTCCACAGAAAATTATGCAGGAACAGGTACCCGCAACTTTAAGCTCCCGCATTTGAAAGCTACGATGGACCACCGACCCGGTCGACCATTTGGAGGCCTTCAGAACGACGATGTTGCTCCATGGCGCGCCTGATGCCATTTTGTGTCGGGCTTTCCCTTCTACTCTCAAGGGAGCGGCCAGGAATTGGTACTCGGCGCTTAAGCCGGGCACCATCCTATCGTTTGACCAAATGATCAACAATTCGCGGCCCACTTCGTCAGCAGCAAACGGCCGCGCGAGGGCTCGGATTCCTGTTGGCCATCAGGCAAAAAGAGGGGAACCCATCCGGCTTACGTCACCCGGTTCAAAGCTGCCGTCGCTGGAAGTCCGGAACCTGGACCAATCAGTCGCTATGGCCGCCCTCAAGGGCGGCCTTCAGAGAGAACGACCTGTTGTTCTCCCTGAAAAAGAAATATCCCAGAATTTCGCTGACATGCTAGCTCGGGCCGAAAGCTATGCCCGGGCAGGGAGGTTTTTGAGGCCAAGGATAATGAAGCTCGCGACAAGCAATGAATAGGCCAGAGGCGTGGACGGGAAGGCCCGCCGAAGAAAGAAAGCGCACCGAAGCTTGGCCGCGCTCCCGGACTCCCCCTGGTCGCGGGCGAGCCCGGACTCCACCTCGGGCTCGGGGGCGGGAAACCCCCGACGGAAGGGCACGCCGAAGTTCCCCTCGGCGCCGAAGTCCCCCCCGACGCCGAAGTTCCCCTCGGCGCCGAGGTTCTCCCCCGCGACGAGGTTCCTCTCCACGCCAAGGTTCTCCCCCCCGATGGCGTTTTCGCAGCTACGCCCCCCTCAACGCCCCGAAGGCTCAAGTGCTGCTGGAGATCAAGGGACGACTTTCGGAGCCGGAGAGAATGCGTTCCCATCCCAGAAAATGCAACCCCAACAAGTTCTGCCTTTACCACCGTGACCACGGTCACGATACCGAGGAGTGCATCCAGCTCCAGGACGAAATCGAGGAGCTTGTCCGGCGGGGCAGGCTTGGCCGATTCCTGCAAAGACAACCTAAAGAGCGGAAAGATCGGCCGAGAATGTTGCCGCCAAATGGGGGGGATCGGCAGGAGGATCGGCCGCCTCTCGGCGTCATTAACACCGTCTCAGGAGGACCGCAGCGGGGAAAGGCCGACGGATCCGAGGGACCGGCGAAGAAGCAGAGGACCTCGGAGCCCGTGACCTTCACCGAGGCAGACGCCCAAGGGATCCGATTTCCACATAACGACGCGGTTGTAATCTCTTTGAACGTCGCTGATTATGATGTACGCCGCATTTTGGTGGATAATGGAAGTTCGGCGGACATATTGTTTTACGATGCCTTCTTAAAAATGTCCCTACCTGACGCCCGCTTAGGGCCTGTAAATTCCCCCTGGTAGGATTTGCCGGACACGCCGTTCCGGTCGAAGGCATGGTGACTTTGGCGGTGACGGCGGGCCAACCCCCAAAATTGGCCAAGGCGCGGATCGACTTTCTGGTCGTGAGGACCCCGTCCGCCTATAATGCAATCCTTGGGCGACCCGGCCTAAACACACTACGGGCGGTAGTGTCAACCTACTACTTAAAGATGAAATTCCCGACGAGCCACGGAGTCGGCGAGGTCAGAGGAGACCAGGCCCTGGCAAAGTACTGCTACTCAGTCGCCCTGCGTGGGGGAGACCGGCCCGACCCTTACCTTGTTGATGGACTGGACGTCCGCGACGACCTCACTGAAGAACGGGGCGAACCTGCGGAAGACCTCGTCCCTATGCCCTTACACGATGGAGACCCGGGGCATGAGGTGCAGATCGGCTCCAACTTGGCGGCCGAGGTTAGGGGACAGCTCGTCGCTTTCCTCAGAAGAAATGCGGACATCTTCGCCTGGGCCCCAGCGGATGTACCAGGGATCGACGCCGATGTTATAGAACATCGGCTGGCCATTGACCCAAGGCACCGACCCATCAGAGAAAAGTTGCGCCACCAAGCCCCAGAGAGACAGAAGGCGGTCGTCGAAGAAGTGGATAAGCTCCTCGAAGCCGGACTCATCCGGGAGGTCAACTATCCGACCTGGGTCTCGAACGTGGTCCTCGTCAAAAAGGCAAACAACAAATGGAGGATGTGCGTCGACTTCAAGAAGCTGAACAAAGCCTGCCCAAAGGACAGCTACCCCCTACCGAGGATCGATCAGCTGGTGGACGCAACCTCGGGCCACGAGCTCCTCACTTTTATGGACGCATTTTCTGGTTATAACCAGATACGCATGGCGCCCGAGGATGAAGAAAAGACCACCTTTATTACTGACCGAGGTCTCTATTGTTACAGGGTCATGCCTTTCGGACTCAAGAATGCAGGAGCCACCTACCAGCGCTTGGTCAATAAGGTCTTCAAGGGACAGATCGGCCGCAACATGGAGGTGTACGTGGACGACATGCTAGTCAAAAGCCGAGCCTCGACAGACCACCTCGCCGACCTTGAAGAAACTTTCGGTGCGCTCAGGAGGCACAAGATGAAGTTGAACCCGACCAAATGCGCCTTCGGCGTGACCTTCGGAAAATTTCTAGGATTCATGGTGTCGAGACGCGGAATCGAGGCAAATCCCGAGAAAATCCGAGCCATTCAGGAGATGACTGCCCCGAAAATAATTAAGAAAGTTCAGCGCCTGGCCGGGAAGGTGGCGTCCCTGAACCGCTTTGTCTCGAGGTCGGCTGAGCGGTGCCTGCCCTTCTTCCAGGTCCTCAGGCGATCGAAAGATTTTTGCTGGACAGCGGAGTGCAAACAAGCATTCGAGGAGCTCAAAAACTACCTCGGCGCGCCCCCGCTGCTGGCAAAGCCCGAACCTGGAGAAGGGCTGCTCCTGTACCTAGCTGTCTCTCCAATGGCCCTGGCGGCTGTCCTGGTCAGGGAAGATGCAAAGGCGCAACAACCAGTCTACTACGTGAGCCGAGCCCTGAGGGACGCGGAGACCAGGTACTCCAAGTTAGAAAAATTAATTTACTGTCTTCTAATTGCTGCCAGGAGGCTCCGACCTTACTTTCAGGAGCATACCATAACGGTCCTCACGGACCAACCAATAAGAGCCGTCCTCCACCGAGCAGACGCTTCAGGAAGAATCGCCAAATGGGCGATCGAGCTCACGGAGTTCGACATCAATTACCGGCCCCAGACCATCGATCAAGGCTCAGATACTGGCAAACTTTGTGCTGGAATGCACCATACCAGTTGAAGCCGAACTTGAATCAAGCGAGACTATCATCGGAGGGAGACCAAGCCCCAACGAAGCCGAGCTGTGGCGGTCGAGCTTCCCTGAAGAAAGGGCCGACCTTCTTGAAGGCGCCTGGGTTCTGCACGTGGATGGCTCATCCAACTCTAGCGGGGCCGGCGCAGGGCTGGTCCTGGTTAGCCCCGAGGGGATCGTCACCGAGTACGCACTGCGCTTCGAGTTTCCCACAACCAACAATGGGGCCGAGTATGAAGCGCTGATAGCCGGGCTGCAGATAGCCAGGGAATTGAAGGTGGGTCGGCTTCAAGTCTATAGCGATTCTCAGTTGGTGGTCGGTCAGGTCGGCGGCAGCTACGAGGCACGGGAGGAAAGCATGGTGATGTACCTCGGGAAGGTGAAGAACTTGATACCAGCCTTCGACAGCTTCAACATTCGGCACATCCCAAGGACCGGGAATACAAGGGCCGACCTTCTCTCTAAGTTGGCCACTTCTGCCCCGGCCGAACTACCAAAAGAAGTGTTTCTGGAAACTCTGAAGTGCCCAACCACTGAAGAACCTCAGGCCATCCTGCGGACGGACTTCGAGCCCAGCTGGATCGACCCGCTGATCGCCTACCTCAAAGAAGGGGTCCTCCCTCACGACCAGAAAGAAGCTCGGAAGCTCAGGAGTCAAGCCTCCCACTACGTCTTGTACGAGGGCAGGTTATATAAAAGGTCGTACTCCCTCCCGTTGCTGAGGTGCCTCCGACCCTCTGAGACCTACATCTTGCTACAGGATGTCCACGAAGGACTCTGCGGGAGTCACGCAGGAGCCAGATCCCTATCGCAAAGACTACTTCGGCAAGGGTACTACTGGCCAACCCTACTTCGTGATTCCATGGAATACGTGAAGAAATGTGACCGCTGCCAGAAGAACGCCAGCGTGCAAAGGCAGCCGGCGTCCGAACTCACTCCGCTCACTGCACCCTGGCCCTTCGCGCAGTGGGGAATGGACATCCTCGGCCCCTTCCCAACGGCGTTCGGACAACGAAAGTTCCTCCTGGTCGTGATTGACTACTTTACCAAGTGGGTCGAGGCGGAACCACTAGCGAAGGTCACCGAGGCCAAGGTGCAGGACTTCATCTGGAAGACGCTGATCTGCCGATTCGGTCTGCCCCGAGCCCTCATAACCGATAATGGGCGACAGTTCGCTGGAGCCCAATTTGCCGAGTTCTGCGAAGGACTAAACGTCTCCCACCACTTCACATCGGTGGCTCATCCGCAAGCCAATGGGGAAGCCGAGGTGACCAATCGGACCCTGCTGTAAGGCCTCAAAACGAGGCTCGACAGGGCAAAAGGGGCCTGGGCGGACGAACTCTACCACGTCCTCTGGGCATACCGAACTACGCGGAGGGTACCGACCGACGAGACACCCTTCGCCTTGGCCTTCGGCACCGAGGCAGTCATCCCGATCGAGCTCAAACTTCCGTCTGCTCGAATCATGGGCTTCAACGAGCAACTCAACCCCCAGGACCTCAGAGCCAACCTCGACCTTCTAGAAGAAAAAAGGGAGACAGCCCGCATCCGGATGGCCGCCTACCGACGGAAGGTGGCTCGGTATTACAATTCTAGAGTCAAAAGCAAGGCGTTCAGAGTTGGGGACTTGGTGCTTCGACGAGCAGCCGTCTCTCAGCCCCAGAGTCAAGGGAAGCTCGTCCCAAATTGGGAAGGTCCGTACGAAGTGGTAGAGGTCATCCGACCTGGAACCTATCGCCTAAAGGAGCTCGGAGGACTAGCGCTTCCCCGACCTTGGAACTCAGAAAACCTGAGAATGTACTACCAGTAGTTTCCCTCAATAAAACCCCGTTGCTCGACACTATCATTTCAGGGTCGCTGGAAAAAAGCGAGCGAAAATGTCCCATTAGGAACAGGAGGAGAACCTCATCCTAGCGTGAGCAAAGTCGAAGGCCCCGTTCACGAAGGACGGGATGGGGGGAGAAGCTCGGACGACGGTCCGGATGTGCCCCCATAGCCCGTTAGGAACAGGAGGAGAACCTCATCCTAGCGTGAGCAAAGTCGAAGGCCCCGTTCACGAAGGACGGGATGGGGGGAGAAGCTCGGACGACGGTCCGGATGTGCCCCCACAGCCCGTTAGGAACAGGAGGAGAACCTCGTCCTAACGCGAGCACCAACCTCGGCTAGAGACGAGATCTCCCCCGAAGAAGCTCGACTGCAGGAGATAAGATCTCCCCCGAGCGCGCACTTCAACCTCGGCTGCAAGAGAGGAGGTCTCCCTCGAGTCGACTTCAACTGATGAAGACAATGTCGCCCCCGAGGAGCTCAAATCCGACCTCGACCGTAGGAGGCGAGATTTACTTCGGCTTCAACATCAGCTTCATCGACTTTAGCTGGAAACGAGTTCCATTTCAACTCCAAACATCGACTGAAGATGAGGTCTCCCCCAAGCCTCAGCCTCAACTTCAGCGTCAATATTGGCTGGAGATGAGACCTCCCCCGAGCTTCAGCTGCAACAAATGCGGAGCCTGGAAGAAGACTTCGGCAGTCGCCTGTTTTGGTACTCCCTTCCTTCAATTTTTGAACTCGGGAGTGGGGGGGCTACTGTTGGGGATAAATCCCGCTCCTGCCGAAGCCCGGCCCGACGCTCAGCCCAATGTAACCAGTAGCCGCTGAAGAGCTTTAGCGCCAGGCGCCAGGCCGAGCCCCTACCACGGCCGAACTGCCTAGAGGCCGAACTCCCCTGCACCAAGGTCCGGGCCGAACTGCCTAGAGGCCGAACTCCCCTGCACCAAGGTCCGGGCCGAACTGCCTAGAGGCCGAACTCCCCTGCACCAAGGTCCGGGCCGAACTGCCTAGAGGCCGAACTCCCCTGCGCCAAGGTCCGGGCCGAACTACCTAGCTGCCGAACTCCCCAGCGCCAGGCTCCGGGCCGAACTCCCACCGCCAGCCGAACTTCCTGACGGCCGAGCTCCTTGGACTCCAAGCGGCAGGACTTCTTCGGGAGACGGACTCCTCCCAGACGCCCGTTCGGCCACCCGAACTCCTCCCGGGTTTTCCTTTCGGACCGACTCCAGGCGAGCCCAGGCGGCCGAACCCCTTCGGACCGACTCCAGGCGGTCGAACTCCTCGGCAATCATCCCTCGGCCGAACTCTACAGATGGCCGACCCTTCAGCCAGCCGAGCTCCTCCCGGGTTTCCCCTTCGGCCGAACTCTGTTACAAGTCCGAACTCCTCCGGACGAACTGTCGCCTGCAGCAAGACCGGACGGCGCCTTCCTCTCCGTACCGGACTCCATGCGGCCCACGACTCGCCAGTATGGCTCCCACGATCCACCGGACGACGCCTTCCTCTCCGTACCGGACTCCATGCGGCCCACGACGTGCCAGTATGGCTCCCACGATCCACCGGACGATGCCGTCCTCTCCGTACCGAACTCCATGCTGCCCGACGACTCTCTGCCAGACGGCATGGCCGTCACCATCAACTAAGCTCCGCTATAAAGGGACCCCTCTCGACACACTAAGGCCAGGCTCTCTGAACTCTCGACTCTCTAAGCTCTCCTCCTCATCTCTAAGCTCCGGAACTCGTTCCGAGCACTCCATTACTGTTGGCCGGAAACTAACTTGACCGTCGGAGGGTCCTGCCGGAGCCACCCCCCCACCGATTCCGGACGGAACTTCGTTTTGCAGGTCCCCGGCGGCGACCTCTGCGGCCTCGATTTCGGCAACCTCCGGTGAGGACGGATTTCTGCACCAACACCGCCCATGGTTTAGAAAGATTTTTCGTAGTTATCTAGTCTATTTATGGGATTTCTTCCCTCTTAGGGCTTGTTTGTCCAAGCCCAAACTTGTGAGACCCGGCCTATTTGGCTTGGCCTGTCAAAGAACCAGCCTAATAAAGCAAAGGAAGAAAATTAAGACCTTTATTTCTCCTGTTTGAGTTGGAGAAGGAGTCTGATCCGACTTCTTCTCAACTTCATCGGTGGCTAAAAAACCCTAGCCTCCGCTATCTATGAATACCCACACCCTCTTCTATGCAATCCAATGTCCGACCGCTTTGGATTTTAAGTATTTTGGTTGAGGTTTTCTTGGGTTCCGTTGGGACTCAACAACATGATCCGACTTTCAAACCTTGTCAGAGTCGTGGCATCACCACATCCCACCTCTCTAGCACCCTCCTTGCTCCCATCCTTGCCTTGAAAATGCTAGGATTCAATTGGATTTATATCCCTATTTCATGTTTCGTTTCTTGATTTTGCTGACCACCATTGGCTATAGCCATGGTCGAGGTTCTCTCCATCGCCACTGCCGAATGTTACCATAGCCCTTGCCTCTTCATTGATATGTTAGAGAGGGAGGGAAGAGGGGGAGTGAAAGGAGGATGGTGAAGGATTGAAAATTAAAAATTCAGATCAATATGTTGGGGCTGCATTCTTCTCTTTAATATAAGATTTACATGTATTATATAAGTATAAAAAACAATCAACCAATCATATACATATGGTATGTGCTTTGTTTTTTCGAACTATATTTAGAGGATTCTTCACAATCAGCCAATCTTCAATTAAGCCTCCAATTATTAGCAATCACCAATATTATTTTCCTAATATAGCTCAAAGGAGTTACCAAATATTCAACACTCCCCCTCAAGTTGGTGCATTGATGCTTGTGATGCTCAGCTTGATTAATGAACTTTTTAATCTATCATTTTCAATAGCTTTAGTAAATATATCTGTCAATTGATCTTCAGTAGAAATATGTGGAGTAAAAATAATTTTGACTTGCACCTTTTCTCGAACAAAATGACAATCCACCTCTATATGCTTCATCTTTTCATGAAAGATTGGCTTTGAAGAAATATGTATGGTAGCTCGATTATCGCATTTTATTTCTATAGGAGTATTTTGATCAAATCTCATGTCTTTGAGTAATGCTTTCAACGATATCAACTTGCAAGTAGTAGACACCATTACTCTATATTCAGCTTCTGCACTCGAACATGATATAATATTCTATTTTTTACTCTTTCATGTCACAATATTACCACCAATAATAGTATCTGGTAGTAGAACGTCTATCAATTGAATATCCTGCCCAATCAGCATCTAAGTACCCAACAATCTCAAAATTATCATTCTTTCGCATTAAAATGCCCTTTCCTGGATCGCACTTTAAGTAGCGCAATATTTTATTCACAAGGTTCAGGTGAATGGTTTTCGAAAAATGCATGAACTGACTAATCAATCCAACGACATAAGAGATGTCAGACCTTGTAATTATAAAATATATCAAGCGCCCAACTAACCTTTGATATAATCCAATATCTTCTATCAGACTGCCTCCTTCTAGATCTAGTCGAGCATCAACTGGAGTTTCTACATGCTTTAAGGAAAACTTTTCAGTCTCCTTTAACAAGTCTAAAGCATATTTTTATTAAGAGATAAAGATCCCCCTCTTTGACCTTGCTACTTCGATACCGAGAAAGTACCTTAGCTCCCTAAGATTTTTAATATCAAACATAATTTTCAACCACTGCTTCACATTCATCTATAGTACTCTAATTTTCAAAAATCCAATCCAATTTCGATCCGATCTTTTTGGACTGAATTGGATTAGACTAGTAGAATATTTAGTTCAATTTTGGAGCTAAGTTTCTAGATCCAAAATATTTTGGATTGAAGCTGAATTTAGGTATAATCCAATCCAATTCGGTTCATATTTACATCCCTACTTAAAACGACAATGATGGCGACGACGGTGACCACTCTACATGATCTAAGGCGTAGTTCAGATGTTTGTCCTAGTCCATTTCCAGCGAACATTGCTCCTACGGCTAAAATATAAGTAACGCTCTCTTAGAAACCCATGTCCCAGACCAAGGAACATGACAGGACGCAAAGATGCCTCTCTCTTGCAACGTTGAAGGTTACCCTCCACGACAACCTGTCGGGTAGCCCCATCACGAGATGCTATAATTAGACAGTAAAAAAATAAGCATTGGTACTTGGATTTTCAAAATAAATATTTATAATTATCACTAGAATCATCTAGGTCTGAAGACACTCAAGATCTAGCTTTATATTATACATGTAATAGCAATACATTATTATTGTGGAATGGGGCTAGTGTAGCCTCGGTCTGTTTTCGGGTCGGCGTCCTCATCAAAAAGGTCAGTGAAAAATGGCGCACGTGCATTGATTTATGTGGATCTCAATGGAGCATGCCCAAAGGATAGCTATCCTTTGCCGTACATAGACCAACTGGATGGATGCGAATCATTCATGGAATGCTTTCTCGGGATACAACTAGATCCGAATGGCATCCGAGGACGAAGAAAAATACTTCTTTCATAACTGTCCAAGGCCTTTTTTTGTTATAGGGTCATGCCTGTTTGGTTTGAAGAACGCTGGAGTGACCTATCAAAGACTTGTGAACAAGCTTTTCAAAGAACAAATCGAGAAGAAATATGAAAGTATACGTGGACGACATGCTCGTCAAAAGTAGGGCTTTCGAATATCATATTACCAACCTAGAGGAAGCCTTTTTTATATTACGGCATTTCCGGATGAAGCTCAACCCAGACAAATGCGCCTTCGGTGTAACTTTCCAAAAAATTTCTTGGGTTCATGGTGTCACAATGTGGGATTGAGGACCAATCTGGAAGAAGATTCAAGCTCTTCAAGAAATGAAGCCCCCAAAGATGATCAAACAAGTGCAGCGACTCATAGGAAGGATTGCAGTTTTAAATAGATTCCTATCAAGATCGATGGAAAAGAGCCTTCCATTTTTTAAAGCTCTTAAGCAATCAAAGAACTTTCAATGGACAGATGAATGCCAGACAGCCTTCGATGAGTTAAAGAAATACCTCGGCTCCTCTCCTCTGTTAAGCAAGCCAGAGCCCGAGGAGGTATTGTACTTGTATCTAGCTATTTCTTCTTCGGCAATTAGTTCTGTTCTGGTCCGATAGGAGGCCAAGGTGCAGAAGCCGATTTATTACGTGAGCTGGGTACTTCACGATGCTGAGACCAGATATACGAGACTGAAAAAAATCGTCTATGCTCTCTTGATATCTACGAAAAAGTTATGCCCATATTTTCAAGCGCACGCCATTGTAGTCCTTACAGACCAACCCATTAGATTGGTATTATACCAACCAGATACTTCGGGGTGGCTGGCTAAATGGGCTATCGAGCTAGGCAAATTCGATATCAAATATTTGTCGGGACTGTCCATTAAAGCTCAAGCATTGACAGACTTCATCCTAGAATGTACGATTCCAGATGAGGAATCCAGTTACGCTGAAACTCCTTCAACCGATGAATGTTGGACCCTACATGTTGATGGATCTTCGAATGCCACGGGCTTCGGAGTCGGGTTGATCTTAACCAGCTCGGAAGGAGTAGTAGCGGAATATGCCCTATGCTTCGACTTCCCACGAAGAACATACGAACTCAACAACTTAGCAAAAAAAGGCTTTGCATTAAAGTTAAGTATTTACAAGTGATGGTAGGCCCATACAAAAAATACCTCGACAAAAAATCAGGGGCAAACAAAATAGGCCGACCTAAAAAAGATCGGACATGCCCGACCAAAGTGGTACATTAAGCTCCATCCAGAGCTCTAGATTCGTCGACCTCCGCTTGGTCTGGCAGGGTGATGACGGTCGGGGGAGGTACCGATGCTGCATCCTCGGTAGCTAGATCGTCACGCACGGGGTTGAAGATATTTTCCATCTGAATCTCCCGACCCTCAACTTCCTCGGCCTCCTCATCATCCGACTCCAAGAGGTCCAAGTTCAGGTCGAAAAAGATCCTCCGGACCTTCTCTCTTTCAGATCTATGCCTCCTTACAAGTAGGAGAGCAATGCAAAATCCTCCTTGATGTTGCGGAATTCTTTTAAGGCGCAGAAGGCCTCGACCGTTTCTACTCTGGCAGCCTTCGCTCGTGCCTTCCCGACCTCCCTCTCTCCCAGCACCCGAGCTTTAGCCTTAGTCAGCTCGGATTCCAGTTGCTTCACCCTCTCCCTGAGGGACCTGGTCTCTTTCTCGACCTTCAGATGAGATAGTTGAGCATCGTCCGCCCTTCGATGGGCTTGGGCGGCTTTCTCCTCAGCTTCCTTAGAGAGGCACGGAACCTCTCTAATTACTTCGGCAAAATGGTCCACATGATGGATGAGCTAAAAAAAAAAGAAAGAAAAAAAGGAGAAGAAAGCTGAGCCAAGGAATGAATGCAAGAGCTGAAACAAAGGTCGGTAAAAAGCCAACACGTACCCGAAGGAGAGAATCATAGGAGTCCTGGATGCGGAAGGCACCCCCGACCTCCTCAAAGATTTGGACGTCGATCGATAAAATGACTGACTTCAACAAGGAATGGGCAACACGATAGTCACTGATGCCCTTCCTTTTATCCTCGGTATCCGAGAAAACTTCCACTGGAGAAACACTCTCCGGGACATCGGGTCTGCGGTTGGACATCCGGATGGAGATCTTCAGCCTACTTGAGCTTCTTTTGGAAGAAGACGCAGAAGGTCGAGGGACAGACTCCTCCAGAATAGCAGATTGAATCGACATCACAGCCTTCGCCGATGCCGACTTCTCCTTCCTCGGGGTGTTGGCCGCTCTCGAGGAACCTCCTACCGCGGGCTGCGCCAGGACAGCCTCGGTCTGAGCGCATTTGGGGGCCACGGTCGTGCTTGTTTTTCTCTTCTTTGCCATCCGACGAAGAGTTTCAAGGTCGAATGGGTTCATCGCTAGATAGAAAACATAAGACTCGATCATGATAATGACGAGGAAAGAAAAAATGACCCAAACAAAATCTTATGAGAACACTTACTCCTTGGGTCAGTTGGAATCAGTCCGACCTTAAATAAGTTCTCCTCGGTAAGAAACCTGGACAACAGGAGAGGAGCAAGACTAAAGATTTGACTCAAGACCTCCTCCTCAGCATCGGACAGTGTTGGAGGTCTGACAGTCGACCTATGAGGTCGCTCCTATGATGTGCTGAAACCCCATGGTTGCTCGGCCGAAACAAAAAAGCACTCCTTCCAGTTATGCACCAAGGAAGGAGCGCCTCGAAGAAGGCAGCATCCTCTCCGAGAAGAAGCATACCACCACCCGACCTCCGTCAGATGCTCCTTTAAAGTGAAGCAAGCTCGGAGAAGATGAGAGGTAGGCTCGATCCCGAGGAGGAGGCAGTGGGTGAAGAAGCCTAAAATCGATTGTCAGAAGTTTGGTGCCAAACAACAAAAGCTAATTCTATACAGGTTGAGAAGCTCGATAATTAAAAAATGAAAATGCAACCTGAGGCCGGCCTTTAGCGATTCCTCATAAACACCGACCCATCCAGGTTAAGGAAAAGCTATACGCTCCCCGGGACCGACGACCTCTAACTTAAAATCATCAGGGACATGGTATTTTATCCTAATAACTTTCAAGTCCTCCGAGGTGAGGACAGAATTTATTCTAAAAGAACCATAGTCTGGAGCTTCACATTCTTCGGATTGGCTCGGAGAACCTATTACCCTGGAACCGTGGTCCTCGCCAGAAGGTCTATTCGAGCCCCAAGAAGATCGAAACAAACTAGATTGACTTATGAGTACGGAGGAGACTGACCTAAAAGGCGAGGAGGTCGAGCAACGAGGGGAGTTAGGATGGGGTCGATGGTGGCTCGACTGAGTCCGAGCTATTCCTCGCACAAAGTACCAGAGTTCACTCTTTAAGTAATAGTAGCAGTCAAAAAAGAGTAACGCTGACCCTATTTATAAGAGGCATGGACGGCTTCGATCTACTCCCATTTCATCTATCCTTTTAGATCTTCATCAGGTGTCAGATACCCATTGGTTGAGATGGATAGACCCGGAGTAAGGCAACGGACGGTTAGATTTCGTGGTCGATGGACTTCTCCCAATCTTGTTATGCTACCGATCTTCAACGCTGCAATACGGCCATAATTCGAAGATCGGCCTCGGCTTCAATAAGGTACTTACATCGGCCGCTCAGAAGTAGATCGGCCTCGTAAGTGGGGGACAAACTGTTGTGGAATGGGGCTGGTGTGGCCTCGACCTATTTTAGGTCGGCTGCCGACCTATCCCAATGGATCGCCTGAATGAAATGATGCGACACTTCACCCGTGGTTAGCTGTAGGTCGGCTTAAGCGACCTACAATTTCAGCCGACCTACTGAAGATCGTCTCCTGGCAAAACAAGGTAGACCTTCATACCTCATCCTCGTCGAGTTCAGGTCGACCGCTGAGCTACATGAATAGGCTCATAGCTCGTCAATGACCGACCTACAACCATTCCTGCTGAAACTGCGTCCTCTTCGAATCGAAAAATTCGGATAAGGTCTCGTCTCTCAAGAGGAAAAGAAATCTTCCGAATCAATCCAGGGTGACAAACTCGAAAAGTCGTTAGCGTCCGAAATGGATACGACTCCAACTCCTCCCCTATAAATAAAGAGGCTCAGGGACCCTCCAGGTATGCCATTTAATTCGATGCTTTCTCTCCTCATTGTTCTCCAATCTTCTAACATGAGCGTCGGAGGGTTTTTACCGGAGAACATTCTGGTGAGGACTTTATTGCAGGGGAACGGGCGAAGCTCCAACGAAAGTTCATCCTCGGCCTCATATTCCTCGGTGGTCGAGCTCCTCCATCCTAATCGACCGACCTCAAGCCAGGAGATCCAAGAGCAACAATTATCATGTACCAGCACCATATAACAAATAATACATTAATATATACTAGCACTGATATATATCTATCTATTTGTCTATCTATTTTTATGTATATATACTAGCACCATATGACTACCATGTATGTAACACAAGGAATATTTCTAATGTTGGTTTTTTCAAACTTTTGGTTAAGAACTAATGTTGTTTAAAGTTGACCCGGTATATATGGATCCAAATTAGTTGTATAAGCAATTTATGACATGTCACCACATAAAAATTGTTGTATAGAATGGTATAGTAGAAAATACTAGGGAATAAAATAGTACTTGATTCTTGTGCATTGTTGTAGTTTTCTTTCAAGATTAATGATGTTTTTTTTTCAAAATAGATTAAATGATGTTTTCTCATAAAAAAATGGGGTTGCATTGCCCAATTATTTGCCATCAGCATAATAGACGCCATTTAGCTATCATGCATATTATGGGATTGGTGAAGAAATAAAATAAATAAGCAAGACATATCTTTGATATTGTCTTGAAGATAGCATTTTTCCTGCTAGGATCATAATTCACAAATATGCAGATGGCTACTTAGAAAACCTGTCTCCATGATACAATATCCGATTCTAATCTTCTTTTTTTAAGTCTGCATAGTTAGAGAAAGATAAACCGATTAGAAGTGTTGATAGCTAAAATAATACGATGAAAGTATAAAAATCAAAAAGAATTGATACCTCTCACATTTCTTTATTAGATTTATAGTAATTCAAAGGATATTATCTAAAAGACGTCCTTTGGGAGAACACGTCATTTTGGAGGGGAGACCAAAAGAAAGAAAACTCTTTAGAGTTTTAGATTTTAAAAAAATGATAACTATTCAAAGAAAACAATCAAACCAATGAAAAAAAGAACTTTCATTGGAGAAGAAAAAACACCAATTCAGGATGTTTTTCAAACCAAAGAGCCATTGGCTATTAAATCTTTATCTAATTTTTTATTTCAAAGAAAAGTACAACATTCCACATCATTTTTTAAAATTAAAAAATAAGAAAGTAAAGAAATAAAATAAACCAATAAATGAACAGCTATCTGTACAATGCATGGCCATAGGTGGATCGATATCCTTGAACCTATGGTTTAAACAAAATCTAAAATAAATGAAAGGATAAAATCTTGATCTTATATAAGACATTACATGTGTTTACATTGTACAAAGGTTCATTAGTTCTTGTAAATAAGTCACATATATTACCGAAAAGCAAACATCGAAGATGCAAGACAATGACGGACTAAGAAAAAAAAAAAGTCCAGTGACAATCTCAAATAGTATTATTTTGACAAACGTTTCCCAACAAAGTATACTTTATTCATGAACATATCTTAATATTTGTGAACTTATTGGTTCTTGTAGAGCTAAAAATAATTCATAGAATTACTAATGCATGACTTTATATTTTTATCCCATTAAAGAAAATTAAAGGTCCCACTCCTATTGGAAGGGGCAAATTTCCATTGAATCAAGCAATTAGATCGGAAGATTTCTTTCCTTCTTCGGATAGAGTTTGTCGTCTTGGATTGATTCGGAAGATTTCTTTTCTTCTTCGGATAATGAAAGATTTCTTCCATTATCCGAGTTTCCTGATTCGCCTATTGATTCGGAGAGATATGAGGCGATCTTCAATAGGTCGGCCGAAATTGTAGGTCGGCTTAAGCCGACCTACAGCTAACCACGGCGAAGCATCGCATCGTTCCGCTCAGACGATCCATTGGGATAGGTCGGCGGCCGACCCTAGGCTGAGGCCACACCAGCCCCATTCCACAACACATTTAATAGAATTTTTTCCTTCTTTGTTCAAACAGGGACCATACCTTGTTTCTTCCCCTCTCTTCCTCTCAAGTTCCAAGCGAAGAAAAAGAGAATAGGGGTCGGAGACCCAAGGTGGTTTCCTCCGACAGCTGTGGTGGCAACCCTAGCTAAAGCCTTGGCCAGTGTTGATCGATGGCGCCAACCCTGTTTATGCTTAATCCAACATCTTCATCAGATCTGTTGGGGATAAACCCCGCTTCCGTCGAAGTATAGTTCGATGCTCAACCTAACGCAACAAGTAGCCACGGAAGAGCTTCAGCGGATGGGTCTTAGCCAAACTCTTAGGGCCGGCCGAACTGCTCAGCTGTCGGATCTTAGCCAAACTTTTTAGCGGCCGAGCTCCTTCGAACTTCCAGTGGCCGAACTCCTCAGCGGCCGTCCCTTCAGCCGGCCGAGCTCCTTCGAACTCCCAGCGATCGAACTCCTAAGCAATCGTCCCTCGATCGAACTCCTCAGCGGCCATCCCTTCAGCGGCCGAGCCTTAACCGCACTCCTCCCGCCAGATGCCTACGAGGGCCGAACTCCCTCCAAGCTTCCTCTTCGGTCGAAGTTCTTCGGGAGCTTGACTCGTTCCAGATATCCTTCGGTCGGACTCCTTTAGGAGCCAGACTCCTCCCAGACACCCCCTTCGGTCGGTCGAGCTTCTACCGAACTTCCCAGCAACCGAGCCTTAGCCGCGCACCTCCAGCCAGATGCCTACGGGAGCCGAACTCCTCCCAAGCTTCCTGTTCAGGAGTCCAAACTCTTCCGAAATGGGTACACGTCGAAGCTTTTCAACCCTTCATTCGACCTCGAGCGGCTCAGTATCAAGATAGCTACAGCCATCACCATTAGTCCGCCGCAAGCGACAGCGATCCACTACCAGGCGATGGCTGTTACCATCAATCCACTATAGATGGCACCTTCCCTTGGGACTGACTTCGCCGAACCTCGAGCGGCCTGCTAGCACGCGGCTACAGCTGTCACCATCAAGCTCCGTCTATAAAAAGGATCCTCCAGATATGCTAACTCGAATCTCTGGTCTCAATGCTTTAAGCTCTCCTCTCCCTCTCTAAGCTCTGCGGAACTCATTCCCGAGCACTCCATTCCTATTGGCCAGAGCTGACTTGATCATCGGAGGGTCCTGCCGAAGCCACCCCCACCGGCTCCGGATGGGACTTTATTTTGCAGGTCCTCGACGGTAACCTCATCGGCCTCCACTCCAGTCGAATCCGATGATGATCAGATTCTGCATCAACAGATTGGCGCTAGAAGGAGAGGCTCGAACCTTTGAGGTTCCCTTGTTCTTAAAGGAGTGCTCGGTGACGATTTCTCTCTTTCCTCTCCGGAGATCTCTCTTCTTTCTCACTAGAGATCTTTTTCGAACAGAAAATGCCTCCCAGGAGAGCTTTGACTCGGGATCGGCAGCATGCGCGCCAGGTCCATCTACTCCCGTTGCAGCCCTGCCAGCCCAGGTTCCATCCGAAACCGCCATAGATGTAGAGCAGTTCAACCTACCGGACGGGTTCGTGGCCCCATCGAGATGATATAGGCCGTGCGACAACCTTCGACGGAGACTTTGCCAGAAAATCCACCATGAGGATGCGAGGAACCGGCCTTAAGGAAGAGCATTTAGGCATACCAATCACCCTTAGGAAGAAGAAATGGAGAGCAGAAGTTCTCCCACAGAAGGTTTCACAAGGAGGGCGAAATGAAGTTCGGCGCAAGCGAGGCCGAACTCCCCCTCGAAGCTCATCATCGGAATAAAGTTCGGCGCAAGTGAGGCCGAACCTCCCCCTCGAGTATGTCATCAAGGAAACCCCCCACGAAGATTTCACAGAGGGTGGAATGAAGTTCGGCCACGCTCACGACCACCCCAGCGCAAGCAAGGGCGAACTCCCCCTCGAGTATGTCTTCAACGAAACCCCTACAAACAATTCACGGGAGGCGGAATGAAGTTCGGGCAAACAAAGCCAAGCTCCCCCTAGAGCTCGTCATCAAGGAAGTCCGGACAAAGAAGCATGAAGTTCTCCCGCAGAGGGTTTCGCGGAAAAGTGGAATGAAGTTCAGCGCAAGCGGAACCGAACTCCTCGAGCTCGAGGAAGCTCCGACAGAAGGCATGAACTTCTCCCGCAGAAGGTTTTGCAAGGAGGCGGAATGAAGTTAGGCCACGCTCATAACCTCCCCAGCACAAGCAAGGCCCAAACTTCTCGAGCTCACCACCAAGGAAGCCCCGATAGAAGGGTGCGAAGAAGTCCTCCTCCCGAAAGATTCCACAACTACGCCCCGCTCCTCTAACCCGAATTCTCACCGAAGTTAAAAACCAGCTGCCAAGACCAGAAGGGTTACGGTCTTCCCCAAATAAGCGCGATCGAAGCAAGTACTGCCTCTACCATCGCGACCACGGCCATGACACTGAGGAATGCATCTAGCTTCGAGACGAAATTGAAGAGCTCGTCAAAAAGGGACGGCGGGGTAAATTTCTCCGACGCCAGCCTGAAGCAGGAGAAGCTCGGCCAACGGCGCTGCCAGAAACAAGAAGGTCGGCCGCCTCACGGCGTCATCAACATCACCCCCGGGCGGAGCTTGGAATATCGACGATTCATCATCTCCCAGCGTCAAAGCCAAGAGAAGCATGCTCCAAATTGAGGAGGCCAGCATGAGATAGAGGAGGTCGTCCGGACGGGACTTACTGCCCGAGGGAACTCAGGGGAACAACGCCCCCATATTCTCACAAAAATATCAATTGAGAGAGAGAGAGTAATATCAATTCGGCTTTCTCTTTGTTGTCTTTTTCTAAAGGGCCCGTTATTCGGTGGATAAATATCGTGAAAAAGTTGGTCAACCTTCCTATTGACCAACTTACCCATATTCTCACGCTTTTCAAGATGGGTAAGTTATTTTCCCATGGATAGTATTTATCCATAAAATGATGGAAAATCTTACTCACCTAGAGGGTGGCTAAATCATTTTCTCATCAGCCAATAAAGTAGATATTTAATTTTATTCTTAAAATGCCCTATCCTCATTTTCAATGCCTCTATCATTCAGTGCCCAATAACATAGTTGTCCACTTTCTCCAAACCTAAAAAGCATAAAGGATATTATGAGAAATATGGATAAAATTTAACAACTTACCCAGGAAAGTGGTAATGCAAAAGAACATGGGTAATATATTTCGAAGCTACTTTTTCATGCATAAAAAGACATGGGTAAATTATTTTTCCATCTAAATGTTGCCTGAAAAATATTTAACTAAGAAAATATAGATTCCTAAGTAAATTTTTTACCCACAAAAGAATGGACCCAAAGGGCTTTCTCATGACTTTTTTGGTTAGTGCTTCTCTTGTACAATTTTGTTGGATGGTCACTTTCATATCCATTCATATCTGAATCCAATTCCATTAAATTTTTTATATTAGTTTTCAGCTGAATATGGATTAAACAATATGGAAATTGTTAAATAATATTCAGCAACTTTTATGTTTTTGTTGACTGTTCCAATGCTCCCCACTTCTCATAGTTTTTCTTGTGCGATTTAAGATGGATTCCTTAATTAACGTATATATTTCTAGCATGTAGCTCAAACTGGTTTTTTGGAGTATTATGCATAAATATTGAGCTCATATTTATAATTTTGTTGGTGATGATCTTTAAAAAGAACCTCCCATCTTTGCAATTGTTATATTACTATTATTGTCATTAATCAATGAACACATGATTTTCTTGTTGCAGATTGTTCATGGTAATCAATCTTGTGTCAGGCATTTCTTTTCTTTCCTTTTACAAGCATATAGAAGGGCCTTGCCTGTTTATCTACCAGTATATTTGGTTCCTGCACTAATAGTTCATCGTCAGGGCCTCTTGAAAAGGTATTGATCTACTCTGTTACATTATTTTTTAGTCAAAACATTCAAAATGAGAAGTTGAAAGATTTTTTTTTTTTTGATGTAAACATTTAAATTTCATTGATTGTTAAATCCACACTCTTTTTGAAGTTACGTTCTACTTGAGAATAGTTTTATGAGTTAAATCATCCAAATAATCTGCATATTTCATAACCATTCATTGACTTATTGAGAAAGAATGATGGGATTTCGATGGTCATGAAACATCAAGAAAGCAAAAGGAGTTTAAGTTAAAAACAGAACTAACAAGTGCGACATGGGTTGTACATGGAGATTGCACATAAAATATTCCTTTAATTTCCTATTTATTTGTTTGGTTCTCTTGTCGTCCTTTTTTTTCGGGTGCAATTGATGTACTTCAACATGGTCAGCTACTAATTAGCTTGGGAGTGGTTGCAAATACATTTCTGTTGTATATTGGCAAGAAACCACTAATACTTTCCACTCGACCCAACAACCCATCGATGGCTTTCTTGCTTCTCATATATATACATACACATACATAGTGACATGCACACACACACATGCACGCGTGCGCATACGCACACATATATATGTACATGGGGTAGAATTGGGTAAAGTCGA